>PVJC01018596.1:0-31115 GCA_004026665.1 Murina feae | reverse complement strand
GCTGGGACAGGGAACCAGGGATGGATGGCGCCGAGCATCCTCATCCCCTTTCCCAGGGGGGCCAAGAGCCGGCTCCCTCCTTGGGGCCAGCGGCCAACCTCCTGGGTCCCTCCCATATCCCTCTCCTCTCCCCTCCCGCTAGCAGGTCCCAATGGGCCCACTGCCTACCTAGCTGGCAGACCCCAATTGCCCTATCCAGATCTGCTGGCCAACATCCTGGTCCCTCCCCATGGCCGGCAGGTCCCAATCGCCCAATCGGAGCCAGGCCCTGGGTTGGGATGGGGAATGGGGGCGGGAGGAGTGGCAGACACAGGCAGTGTCAAAGGAGGAGAGGCAGGAAACCGTGGGGTGGCAGCGTGGGGCAGCAAGGAAAGGAGGAGGTGGTAGGCAGGGAACCTGATAGACCGTGGCCCCAGCCAGATCTAGGGACCCCTCCCATGCACAAATTTCATCCACTGGGCCTCTAGTGTTATTGTAATTGGAAAAAAGTCTAATCTAGCCTACACTTGGTACAAGAATTCAAAGTTCCAATTCCTGCAGGACTCCCTAACCCATACAGGTCTCCCTTTGCCGAGGTTGGGGGGAGGTGGGGAGGAGCCTCTTCTTGGATCTGAGAGCCACTCCCACTTGCCCCACAATCCCTGCTGTGGCCCTGCCCCTTCTCTTCCTAGTATTCTCACCTAGAAGTTTGCCATTGAAGGGTTGTACAGAGCAATCATACCCGCATAGTGGGCAGGTCTCACAGTTCTTCCCTTGACCCCTCTCTCTCCCTGTCCTTTACTTTATGGGTTAACATGGTGTCCCTCCTGGCTTCAGCTATCAGTTCCATGCGATGACTCTCAGTCTTTGGCTCAGTCCTGCTCTTTTTTTTTTCTCTATTATGGCCTCAGTGGGTAAAGACCAAAAAGTTGTAGGCTATAAAGAAAAAGGCTAAACACTTAACATTTTAAACCATATTTAAAGCCCACTAAGAGTAGCTTTAAAGACAGGCAGGATTGAAAGGCAGGCAGTAGTCTTTCTGGGCAGACCCGCAGAGCACAGATAACTGATTAACTCTGCTGCCTACTCTCCCAACGATGTTTGCAAAAAGACGGCCTACTGCAGGGAAAGGTGCAAGATGGAGTAGCTGAACAGACTGCTCCTGCTCTGAAGAATGCATGACACCAGTGTTCTTTAAGTTAATATCGTACTTAAAACACTTATCCACCTCTAACAACAGATATCTAATTGCCACATAGCTTCCGTTTGCTGATACAGTGGTGGGGGCGGGGCGGAGGGCTGACTTACACTGCCCTTCTTTAGAACTGCCAGCATTTTGTGGCTTTCACGTGGCATTTTTCCAACGTGGCCTCGTGCTGCAATAAGGCAGCCGGCTGGCTTCTGTGCCAAGTCAGTAAACTGCCTGAGGACAGGCCTGTGCCCTTACTCGCCCACGTCCCCTTGGCCAGCGCCCGGTGCCTGCCCTCTGCAGAGGTTTGAAGGGGCTCCTCTTTCCTCGCTACGCCCCCGACTCCTCATGGAGGGTGTTTGTGCTCACGGCTCCGACTCCCACTAGCTCCTTCCACTTCCAAGTCCTGAGAGCTGGGTTCTGCTCCAGCCCTCACAGCCGTCTGTTCAGCCTGGTCAGCCCTCAGTGAGTGACGTGTGCCGGGAGGGACTGTGGGAACTAGGAATAGGCAATGCCACCTTCCAGGAAGCAGCCACCTCGCAGCTCCAAGCTATTGTTCTCATTAAGGAACGGGCCAGGGCTGTCAGATCCGTCTCTCGCATGAGAAAATAGAAACCTGCACTTGTAGGTGAAATCTCCAGGCTTAGGAAGGTCGGTGACTCACCCAATTCAACAGGTCTTGCCCATGTCCTCTGCTCTGTGAGTGGCCAGCCCCAGGTTTTGTTTCTTTAATCTTTCCTTCTCTCTGAACCCTCTGCAGAGTCTCAGCTGCCCACGGCGCTCAGATCACCTCCGTGGGAATAGCTTTCAGTTCCTTTGAACATTTTTTAAGCAAAAACTCTATATATCTAAGATGTGCAGCACGAGAAATGATTGCTACAGTCAAACTAGTTGACATATGCCAGTAACCATTTTTCTATGTGTGATCAATGGCACCTGAAATATATTCTTTTCACAAAGTTCCAGTATTGAGAGTATTGCCGACAGGCATCCTTAATGCTGTACATTAAGCCTGTAGACTCATTCGTCCTACCTAACTGCACCTTGGTACAGCGTTAGCCAACATCTCCCCACGTCGCCCACCAGCGTGCTCATGGTCACCATCGTGCTGCTCGGCCTCTATGTGCCTGACTTTTTCTTGTTCCACATATCAGTCAAATCATGCAGTTTTTCTCTTACAAGAGATCAGGGCAAAAATGTTCCTACCTCACAGCCCACGCTGATCCTCTGTCCTCAGGGTCACCATGGAAGTCCAGTCTTGTTCTCAGTCTCCACGGCACTCACCAAAGGCTGTGTCGTTCCTTGCCCATCCCTGGCCTCTCCTGTCTGTCACGAATATTGTTGTTGCCATGGGAATCCTTCTAGAAAGCATCTCTGATTCCCCTGCTTCCCTGACAAAAAATGAAACAAAGCAAAACTTTCAATGACTTTCCTGCAGGCTGAGCACCAGTGCCTTTAGCGCAGGGAAAATACCCTTAGCTTTCCCACAGTTGTCCTGCTCCCTCTAAGGCATCACCTCCCCATCACCCACACCAGCTTCCACCAGGGTCTTGGAGACCTCAGGGATCTTCCTGCCTCTGGCCATTTGCACAAGTTGCTTGGAAACGCCTGGGCAAGCTTGTCACACTCGCAGCTGGCAGGCCCATTTGCATCCCTGCACTCTCCCAGCTCCTAGCCCCATCCATCACCTGGTCAGATCCTACCCTGTATCTCAGGTCAAATGTGATTTCTTCGGGAAGCTTGCTCAGGCCCCATCCCAGACTAGATTAGGCCCTGGAGCAGTACCCGCACTGTTCCTTCAGGGTATTTATCACAATTGTGATTATATAGTTAGAAATACGATAATTGTTTTAAAAAATCTATTTCCAATTTTAGAGGGCAAAGGCTTCAAAAGGAGAGTGTGTATGTGTTGTGTGTGTGAGTGTGTGTCTGAACGTGTGTGTGTTGTATGTATGTTGTGTATGCTGTGTGTTGTGTGTGTGAGTGTGTTGTATGTATGTTGTGTGTGTTATGTGTGAGTGTGTGTGTGGTGTGTGAGTGTGATTGTGTGTGTGTTGTGTGTATGTGTGTGGTGTGTGTGTGGTATGTGAGTGCATGGGTGTGTGGTTGTGTGTTTTGTGTTGTGTGTGTTGTGTGTGTTGTTTGTGTGTGGTGTGTGTTGTGTGTGAATGTATATGTGTGAGTGTGTGTTGTGTGTGTGGTGTGTGTGTATGGTGTGTGTGGTGTGTGTGTGTGGTGTGTGTGTGGTGTGTGTGGTGTGAGTGTGTGTGCAAGTGTGTGTGTGTTGTATGTATGTTGTGTGTGGTGTGTGTGAGTGTGTGTGAGTGTGTGTTGTGTGTGTGTGTTGTGTGTGTGGTGTGTGTGGTATATTGTGTGTGTGTGTGATACCCAGTGTGAATCTCACAGGAGATGGCATAGAAGGCCTTTCCCTACTGGTCACCTCAGCTGGGCCACTCAGCTGAGTACGCCGACTCACAGCCCCACGACATTTTCATTGGCTCCAGAACTGGAAAATCCCCTTCCCTTCTCACCCAGAACAGTCCACCCACACCAGATCCCTCCAGGAGCTCACCTTTTAGTCCCAAATACTGTCCACATATTTTTAAAGGGCTCTTTAAAGTAATTCAAGTGCCAACTGTGACTAGCACTTTCCACACTTGTTGGAATTAGCGCTGGCTGTTACACCGGCTCCTGGGTCATGCCTGGGACAGGGGCTTCAGTGTTTGTGGAGCCAGTGAAGGTCAAGCTCCGCAGGAGTCAGATGTCAGCGTCCTGTTACTCGCTTTCCAGTCCTTTGGCATGTATGTGTCGAATGCATAGGATTTCTAAGTGCCGTTCTTAGACTCAGGTGAAATATGCCCTCCCCAAAGCTGCTTATAAGTTAGTGGAAGAGACTGGACCGGGAGAGGCTGCTTTCCTCGGAGGGGCAGATGAGGTGCTAGAGGCATTCTGTACACCCTTCACTGTCCCGAAGCCCTGCCTTGAGGGAGTGTTTCTGTATTTGGTGCTCAAAGCGGGAGGCGGACATTCCTGATCCGCTAAGAGAAAAACATCTGTGGCATTATTCCAGGAAGCAGTACAGTTAGCCTTCTGGTACCGCTAAAGCCAATTTGTATCATCTTCCCACTTAAATTTAAGGAGATGACCTGGAAATAATATTTCCAAAGACCATTCTGCATCTAAAACCGGTGACACTCGTATTTTTCTCTGGTGTCTGTAGAAAGGATATTTTTAAAGATGAAAAAGAAATCAAGAAATTCAAAATTGGGAGAAGTGAAAGCCATGTTATCACTTTTTTTGAATGTCCTAATTTTGCTCTCTCCTTTAGGTAACAAGAGAACTAATTGAAGTTGTCTTATATGTTAAATTCCCCAATGAAAGAAGGCAAAAATATGTACATATGGCTATATTTACCTCCCTGTTTTGTACAGTCAAACCCTAGACTATTATTAAAGGTCTCATTTTCAGCAAACCAAGCAACCAATACAAAAGAAAATGGAAGCTATTCAGTCATTATCTGAGCTGATAATGACATCCTTTGTCTGTTACCTTCTATAATATATTAGTACTGTTGCCAAGAGCAACAATGTGTCAAGAAATTTCTTCCCTTTATGATACAATAAAATTTCTGTTAAAAGCATTTTATTGGGAAAGCCAATCTCTTCTTCCTTATAAGCACAGGTTGTGGGTTATAGTTTTTGTAAACAAAGATCTCTTCATACTGTCACTGAAAACAGTTTTCTAATAATCTTGTTCCAGTTTCAAATATTAATGTATAATATCCCTTCACTGGGCTGTGTGCAAGCCCTTGACTTTGTGCTTTTTTAAAAAAACAACCAAAAGAATAGTTTCTAATTAAATAAAGTAAGTAGGACACAGGAACTAAAACAGCTACATGTTTAATAAGCCTTTGAGTCCATATCATGTTGCTCACTTCATATGAATTGCTGTATTAGTAAATAGATATGTGAGATGAGGGAATCATTTGAGTACCTATCTTTACTTCTACTAGGCAGTGGTGGGTAATATCCATACTATGAAAGTAGTGGAAACTAAATAAAATTGCCATCACCTTAAATGATGCTGTCACTAGCAGCCCCTTGGTTGTCACCAGCAGGACCTACACTCCTTGATTCTACTTCTAATTCTTCCGTTTCTGCAGCCACCCAGGGACCCGTCTCACCATCAGCCATTCATTTTTTCAGAATGTGGAGGAGATGGCAGGTCCTGTCCTATCGAATGCTAGAGGAAAGATCATATTGTAAAGCCATTGGGATGGCTCCTGCTTAGAATTTGGAGTCAGTGGATGTGTAGGAGAAATGGGGACTATGATTTCTATCTTTATCTCACTCATTTTCTGCAGGACCTTGGCCAAGTTATTTGACTTCTCTGCACCTCATGTTTCTCTTTTCTAAAATGAAGAGGAAATGTCTGCTTCAGAAATGTCTATGCTGTTAGCATAGAAAAACCATGCATTCTACTTCTGACATATTTCCTGCCTCACACACATAGTAGTGCATGCAAACTGACCTTTAAACTGGGCTTTCAGACAGTCAGGTATCTTGGCCCTAAGACATACCTTATACAAAACTAAAGACCTGGTGCACGAATTTGTGCACTGGTGGGGTCTCTAGGTCCACTCTGATGGGAGCCCATTAGGGGTGGGGCTGACCAAGGAGAGGGGCCACAAGAGGGCTCCGGGGCATGTCCAGCCCATTTCACTCAGTCCCAATCAGCAGGACCCCAGCAGCAAGCTAACATTCCGGTCAGAGCATCTGCCCCCTGGTGATCATTGCACATCATAGCAAGCAACCTTAGCATATCATTAGCATATTATGCTTTGATTGGTTCAATAGATGAATGGACAACTGGACACTTAGGCTTTTAATATACAGGATTTTATTTGAAAAATACCAAAAGCAAAGAGAGAGAACAAAAAATACCAAATGCACAAAGATAAAAAAGTATCTATACTAATAATAGAGGAATATACAAATGGTCTGGGATGCCGTCACAGCAATAGTAATGACCAGCAGGCGGCCTGGGGCAACAAGGCTAGCAGGGTTGTTAGTGAGGGATGACCAAAAGACTGAATAGCTGGCTGTGTGGGATGACCAGGCCAGCAGGGGGGCAGTTGGGGGCGACCAGGCCAGCAGGGGGGCAGATGGGGGCAACTAGGCTAGCAGGGTGGGGCAGTAAGGGGCAATCAGGCAAGCAAGCAGATGAGCAATTAGGAGCCAGCGATCCCAGATTGTGAAAGGGGTGTCCAACTGCCGGTTTAGGCCTGATCCCGACAGTTGGACATCCCCTGAGGGGTCTCGGATTGGAGAGGGTGCAGGCTGGGCTGAAGGGACCTCCTGGTGCACAAATTTCATGCACCAGGCCTCTAGTATATTATAATCCCACTTCAAAAAATTATATATGTATAATTAAATTTTTGTGTATCACCCCTCTAGTCTCACTATGTTAATAGCATGTGGTGCATAGTCTTCCACACTCCATTCTAGTGAGCACCTTATTAACAGTGGAATTATCAAGGGCCTAGCACTATGCCACACACACCTATGCAACTCTAAGTAGCAACCCTGCAGTGAGCTACTTTTCCAAAATGGTTCATGGGTCAATTATATCCATTTTGAAAAATTTCATTATCCTTTTTTAAAAAATTAAAGATACAAACAATAAATACTAGTGTGACTGCTTAGTACTTAGTTTGGTAAGCAACAGGGCTAATGATGAGAAGAGAAGAATTGAGAAAAAAAAACTGTGAAGACCTACATAGATTCTCTTTTTGGAAGAAAATATGAAAGCAGCCTCTCTGGAGAGGTCCACACCTAAGATGTTTTTTATCAAAACTCCATCTTCATTCAACACTACTCATTGCATATTGTGGCCAAGAATTATTTGGCAAGGTTAAGTTTAAAATGAAACATGAAGTCGTTTATTTCCTTACAGGGTGCGTAGTGTTTTATGGGCAGCACTGATTTCTGTCTTTCTGGCTAGTTAGGTGATTTCTACAGGGGTGGGCAAAAGTAGGATTACAGGGATGCGTTTGTTCTTGTACTAGTTATTTATTGGTTTGTATGACCACTGTAGACCTACTTTTCCCACCCTTGCATTTTGCAGCAGGAGAGAGTTGCTAGATAAGGATGATGAATCAGTTGTGCTCCAGGAGCCCCATTACGAGCCTTTGGGGGCCATTGGGTAAGCAATTCAGTATAACCCGTGGTACCCAGGGAGGGAAGATCCTAATAATATACTAAGTTGACCTGATTTTTCTCACCTTCAGGGACTCAGGGGATGCAAAGGCTGGAGGGAAAACCCAGGTTCTCACGGACTGAGCAAATTCAGCATATCTTATTTCTGAGAACTCTTGCTCTTCTCCCACTCCGGACGTGGCTCATGGTGTTCCCTCCACCTCAGTGTGTATCGCACACCCCTAAACTGCTTTCCTCTGGGACAACCCTTTTCGCCCTCACAGTTCAGGCTCACAGATTCATTCCTCGTGAGGAATCCCATCTCCACCAGCACCTCCACGATTAGGCAGAAGCAGCTCTCTCTTTCCGGTTCCTGAACCTTGCTGTCGAAAAGTCCATCTCCTTCACAAGTTTGTGTTCTTCGTAAGGGTGGAGACAGTGACCACAGCACCTGCATTTTCTGTCTGCAGGTCACACAGTGCCTAGCAGATGGGAAGAGTCTAGAAATGTGTGTAAATTTAATGTGATCATGAGGACAATATGGAAACCTAGTGGGAGATTATTTGCCCTAGAGATGTACACAGACAGCCTCCTTAGGCCGTTTTTTCTCTTCTAATCTTAGGTTCAGGTGACCTTGATTCTTCGGTGATGTTGAACTCTGGAGAGATCGTTGACACAGGATCTGATTATGAAGATCAGGTAATTAAACCTAAAAACATTTCGCACTTTAAGTAGTTTTAATTTTAGCCTTTGTTAATGTTTCATGAAAATTAGAATTACAAATCATTTTAAGAAATGTTTATAGTAACATATATCTCATAATAAATCTTAGTAGCCTACAGATTTCATTCATTTAATTCAGTCCTTTAGCTCAACCTTATCCATAGATACAAAATGGCAGTAAATTAAGAAAAGATTTGTGGTCAAAAGTTACATTCAATAGAAATGAGGTTACCAGAGTTATCTTGCCCAAGAATTTGCCTGTATCTCTATCACTTAATCCATAATAAACCAAAGGTATTTATTAAGCATTGGCTATAGGTTTGGGGATCTGCTTTCCTATGTCTATCTTTTGAAAGGGACTGATGGCCAAGGACAACACAGCCAGGGAGTTAAATATGTATTCTATTGGAATAAAAGCAAAGAAATTTATCTGGGTCATTTTCTTCTCAGCAGAAGAACTTTGCCTACTGCTATATTTTTAATCTTCCAAAATAGTTGGCAAATGATCCAATCCTGTCATCGGGCCTTGTTTTTTAAAAAAGGATAATGTCCAAAACTCCCTCCCACCTCTCACCAATGCTCCTCTGCAGTGGCTGAGCGCCAAGTGAACATGGGCTGGGGTTTCTCCCCATCTTCATCTAATATATGTCTCAAATAAAGCAAGCAGAGGTGGCTAGGGTTGATCAGGCTGGCGGCGGGGGTTGGGGAGTCAGTTAGGGGCAATCAGGCAGGCAGGTCTGACCACTGTCCAGACTTAAAAGCTGGCTACACATTTAATGAACATATGCAAAAGCTGTTTTCACAATTGTTAAGTTTCCTTTCCTTATATCACAAAGCAAGAAGTTACTGATGAGTCATATAATGGTACACACTTATAATATATTTTAGTATTTATTAGGCGCTTATTACATACATAAACATTGTGCTAAGTTTCTTCATTTGATTATCTCACTAATTCCTCACAACCTCTTTGGAAAATAGGAATTATTGTCTCTATTTCATAGACAAAAAAATTAAGCAAAGAGTAATTTGCTCACAAGTATACAACAGGTTTCACCATGGAGAGGTAAACCTCGAGCCCATCCCCTGACTCCTTTCCTAGCTTCCAAATTCCACCCACTCACTGGTACATTTTTGGAGCCTTTTCAGTTGATAACCCTTAAGATCTCAACAGAGGCAAACACCAGACAACCACTACTGAAGGTGAGTTCACAATCCAAAGTTATAGGTGGTACCAAGAAAAAACCATAACAAGAAATCCAGCTGGTTCAACAAATGAAAGACTTCACACCTCAAAAACTAGAGATAACAGAGAAGTCTGAAAGAAATGTTAATGTTGGAATATTTTTTAAAAATATATTTTTATTGATTTCAGGAAGGGAGAGAGAGAGAGAAACATCAATGATGGCTACCTCCTGCACCCCCCTCCCCTACTGGGCATGTGCCCTGACCGGGAATTGAACTATGACCTGGTTCACAGGTGTGCACTCAACCACAGAGCCACAGCAGCTGGACCAAAAAGGGAGTATGGATGGGAAGGAAAAGAGCATGAGGAAAACAGAGCTGTTGGTAATTGCACATTACCTCTTCTCATCCATTTGACATTCCCATCTCCCTACAAGCAAGAAAGCTGGAAAGCAGAGCTTACTCAGTGTCCAGGAAGAGAGAGAGATCCATTCCATGAGCACCGAGCCCGCCTGGGCCACAGAACTCTTGTCCCCAGTGCATTGCTCTTTCGGTGCACCTCATACTTCCCGCTCACTCATTCTTGGTTTCCTCATTGGACTCCTCTCAGTTCATTATGTCCATGTGGGTGCTCCAGCCCCTTCACACCTCATTGCACACATTCTTTTTTGAGAAGCACAGTCATAGCCGTGATTTCAGATATGTCTGCCTGCTAAGCAGCAACGGTTGGATTTCCCATCAACACACAAAATCAACACGTCCTAAAGCAAGCTCACCGTCTTCCCCAACAATATCTCTTCTTCCTTCTCTTTTCCCTATTTCTGTGAGTGATACCACCATTCTCCCAGCTGCCCAAGCCAAAAGCCAGGGCATCTTCCTCGCGTCCTTCCCTTCTCTCCCTCCCTACGTCAGTTTAATCAGAAGCCGGCCAGTTCTGTGCAGGAACTGCTCCTTACCTCTCAGGCGCACTGCCTGGTTCACACCCTCAGCCTTCCTCCTCGGGACCCTGAGACAGTGTCCTAACCAGTGTCCCTTCCGCGGCTTCTCACCCATCAAATTCATCTTTCTGAAAAGAAAAGCCAGTCATGGCATCATTCCACTGCTTTAAGTCCTCTTGACTTCTCATTAAGGTCAAAATTAAAATAAAACCTCTTACCACATATATTGGAACCTTCACATTAGAATCTGACCACCTACATCCCTCCCCAAACTCATCCCTTGCTAATCTTCAAAACACACTGAATGCTCTGGCCACACCAAGCCATTTACAGTTCCCCCAAATGGGCTATGCGTTGCACAGTTCCTTTCCTCTGTATTGAAGTCCTCCCCACCCCCATCACCTCTGCCCCAGATAAAACCCTGCTCATGCCTCTTCAAGTCCAGGCTTCTCCTTAGGGGAGCTCTTCACTTGTCCCTCTCAGCGAGCCCATAAAACCCTGTGCTGTAATATTCTCCTGTTTTGCAGGGACTATGTTCCGCTCTGTGTGTATAAAATGCCTGCCACACAGCCTGGTACATGGCATGTGCTCAGTAAATTTCCATTCCTTTAAAAGCTGATAAAATGATTTCTACTTCTTCTACTTAATATGTGATTTTTCTAATAGCGTGCTAACACTTTTGAGCCTGGGTTTCCTGGCTCATAACATTGGTTCCTCATTTGAGTTCTAAGTATTTTCACCTTGAGCAACTTTTAAATATCTATCTATTAAAAGAGTAATACACAAATTGACAATCACAAGATGGCTGCCCCCCTGTGGTCAAAGATGGCCACCACGAGATGGCCAGTAGGGGAGGGCAGTTGCGAGGGACCCAGGCCTGCAGGGGAGGGCAGTTGGGAGGGACCCAGGCCTGCAGGGGAGGGCAGTTGGGAGGGACCCAGGCCTGCAGGGGAGGGCAGTTGGGAGGGACCCAGGCCTGCAGGGGAGGGCAGTTGGGAGGAACCCAGGCCTGCAGCAGAGGGCAGTTTGGGGGGACCCAGGCCTGCAGGGGAGGGCGGTTAGGGGAGACCATCCTGACTGGGGGAGGGCAGTTAGGGGCAATTAGGCTGGCACAGGAGCAGTTAGACATTGATCAGACTGGCAGGGGAGTGGTTAGGGGCAATCAGCTGGTGAGAGGTCGGGTGCCAGCAGTCCTAGATTGTGAAAGGGATGTCTGACTGCCCATTTAGGCCCCGTCCCACCTGGGATTGGGCTAAAAGGGCTGTCAGACATCCCTGCAGGGGGCTCAGATTGGAAAGGGTACAGGTTAGCTAAGGGACACCACTCCCACCCCCCACTCCCACTCCGTGCACAAATTTCATGCACTGGGCCTCTAGTATAAATATATATGTATATGTATATATGAATATATGTATACTAGAGGCCCAGTGCACAAAAAATTGTGCACTCGGGGGAGGGGGGGTCTCTCAGCCTGGCCTGTGCCCTCTCACAATCTGGGACCCCTTGGGAGATGTCCACCTTCTGGCTTAGGCCCGCTCCCTGGGGGATCGGGCCTAAGCTGGCGGTCAGACATCCCTCTGGCAGCCTGGAGGCCCTTGGGGGATGTCCACTTGCCAGTGGGAAGCAGGCCTAAGCTGCAGCTGGACATCCTTAGCGCTGCTGAGGAGGCAGGAGAGGCTCTCACCACCACCACTGTACTGGCAGCCATCAGCCTGGCTTGTGGCTAAGCAGAGCTCCCCTGTGGGAGGGCACTGACCACCAGGGACAGCTCCTGCATTGAGTATCTGCCCCCTGGTGGTCAGTGTGTGTCATAGTGAGCAGCCATTCCAGTGGTTCTGCTGATAGGGTCAATTTGCATATTACCCTTTTATTATATAGGATATGTATATATGTATATGTATATTTTATATTGACTTCAGAGAGGAAGCAAGAGGGAGAGAGAGATAGAAACATTAATGATGAAAGAGAATAATTGATTGACTGCCTCCCGCACACCCCACACCAGGAATTGAGCCCCAAACCAGGGCATGTGACTCAACCGGTAATCGAACCGTGACCTTATGGTTCAATCGCTGAGCCACGCTGGCCAGGCCATATTAAGCATCTTTTCATAAACATCTCTGCTGTAAGCATTCTCACTGCAAACATTCCCACCACATTACTAATTGCCCCTAAGGCAACTCACCATAAACGATGAAATAACTGGTTGACAATTTGGTTTACACTGGCAGACTTAATGATTGAAGCTAGGTGTCGGTTTGGGTTTATTCTTGCACTGACGAGGTTCTTGGGCTTGCATTCCAGTTCTGCAGCTGGAACTGTGTGTCTTTGGGCAAGTTTCTTTCTCCCATTTGACACTGGTTTTACCCTTATCGAAGTTAATGAGTTTTTTGAGTCTTTCCAAAGAATTCACTGTAGTTTTCCTCTTCTAGAAAATGATGATGGTAACTCCATCAAGAATTACTGTTGAGGAGAGTAGGGAATGCAGGTTACCTCATTCAGAACAAATGCCCCCAAAGTGTAAACACCCTTTTTTTCTTGCTCCAGACTCAACTTACACTGAGCTTTTCAGGAAAGGGTGCCTTTCTGTGGGTGGCAGAGGCCACCATAGCTTCAGCTGGATGAATGCTAATTGTCTGAATACTCCTGGATTCCATCCAGCACGTAGGTGCTTAGAAGTCACCACTCTGCCCCAACAACAAGTAAAAAGCTGAACAAACTGAAAAATCCACAATTCTCAGGTCTGTTAGAGAAATGAGACCACCAGGCAAACCACTGCACCAAAAGTCGGCAACAAGGCAGACTGAGAATCACACCTTATGGGAACAGAAACCCACAAACAAGAATCTCCACAGGAACCAGGGCCCTGGGAAAACCAGGCTGTAATTGACAAATTACCAGAGGCTCCTGTGGGCAGGTCTGAGAGTTGAAAACCCCAGGAGGCCCAGGTAGAGAGGTCCCCCACGCTCTGTGAGTCTCCCCTCCAGGAACTTGACCAGGTCCCCACAGGACGTGTCGAGAGAAATCTCCTTGTTCTTGGGGCTGCTGGAGGAAGGAAGGAACCTTCTTCAAATACCGAGAGCACTCTCTCCTTCCTAACAAGGGCTGCTCTCAGAATAAACTGTTTTCCCAGGATCTCAGCTGCTGGGGCTTCATCGGAGACTAACCACCTAGGAGAAAGGCAATCCCAACTCCTGCCATCTCCGGCCATTCTGCCCCACCTCAGGGGGGAAAGCTAAGAAGTACTGGTGAGATTCACAGCGCAGGGACACAGGCTCACAAGGAGGCTGAGACCCAATCCCAGGACTGCATGCCCTTCACAGAGCACTTCCCATCCTCCCCACACCTTCCCACCACACAACTAAAACTTATTTACTTGCAGTGCCTTTTACCTGGCACATCATGTCCAGCTTTCAACAACAAAAAAAAAAATTACGAGACATATTCAGATGTGAAAGCACAGTCTGAAGAGACTGAACCAGCATCGGAACAAGAGCCAGTTATTCAACTTATCAGAAAAGGAGTTTTGTTTTTAATAAATTTTGGTTAATATGCTAAGGGCTTAGATGGAAAAAGTAGGCAACATACAAGAACAAATGGATAATGTTAGTAGAGAGATGGAAATTCTAAAGAGTATCAACAAGAAATGCTCAGGGTGAAAAACACCAGCAGAAATGAAGGGCGCCTTTGATAGGCTCATTAATGGACTGGAGATGGCTGAGGAAGGAACCTCTGAGCGTGAAGATATGACAATAGGAACTTCCAAAACTGAAAGGCAAAGAGGAGAAAAGGCTGTGAGAAAAAAAGAACAGCATATTCAAGACATGTGGGACAATGACAAAAGGGTAATATAACTGTAATGGGATTACTGTAAGGGGAAGAAAGAAAGGAAGAGAAGAAATATTTGAAGTAATAATAACTGAGAATTTCCCCCAAATTAATGTCAGATACCAACCCACAGATACAGAAAGCTGAAAGAACACTACACAGGATAAACATTTTTTTAAATTACACCTAGGCATATCATATTCAAACTGCAGTAAGTCAACGAAAAGAAGCCAGAGAAAAAAAATTGCCTTTCTATAAAGAAGGAGAAATAAACGCTTTCTCAGAAAAACATTTGTTGCCTTGTAAGAAATGTTTAAAGAAATTCTTTAGAGAGAAGGAAAAGGATACAGCCCAGAAATCAGATCTATATAAAGAAGGAAGAATATCAGAGAATGTATAAGGGACAGTAAAAAAGCTTTTATTTTTCTTATTCTTAATTGCTCCAACAGACCGCAGTTTGTTCAAAACAGTCATAGCAACAATATACTTGATGGTGTGTGCTTAACTATAAGTGAAATGAGTGACAAGTATGATGCAAGGGGCAGGAGGGAGGAGTTAGGAATGTTTTGTTATTGACATAAAGGGCCAGAGAAAGATACACCATGGTAACACTCATCAAAAGATAGCAGGAGTAACTATATTAATTTTAGACAGAGCAGACTCCAAAGCAAGGAAAGTTATCAGGGATAAAGAGACATTACGTAAGGATAAAGGTCACTACCCCAAAAAGACATACAGTCCTTAACGTATATGCCCCTAACAACAGGCTCACTGCGCACCCACATCCTTGATCTCGTCTCTTTCATCTCTCCTGGGACCTTGATTTATTAATGTGCATTGCTTTCTCTCTCAAAGCTCTCGTCCTCAAAGTATCTTTCTTTTTCTGTCTACCACCCCACCAGCTCCACTTTGAAGAAAGACAAAGCCATGAATAGTGCCAAGTGTCACTGAAATGTCAAGTGGGGGGCTCTTTCCTCTCACTTTCCTTCAACCCTAAATTTGGGGAAAGAGAAGTCAGCTCCCCTGGTTCTGTGTTCTCACCTCCCATTCTGCCTTATACACCAGCTTCTGCCTGCTCTGTTCCCTGAAGAGACCATTAAAAAGCATCTCATTTCTGCCACGTCAGGAGGGTAGCTCTCAGTTCTTATAATGTCTGGGCCCAAGACACTGGTTGCACTTTCTGCTTTCTCTTGACTACTTTGATCATTTTTTCTCCTCCTTCTCTCAACATGGCTTTTCTTATCCTACCCTCTGCTTAAAATGTGTGCTCACCAAGTTCCATCGTGGGCCCTCTTCTCTCCCTACACCAACGCTTCATCTAAGCCCATGCCTTCAACTTTATTAATATGCTTATCCATTCAACTAGTATTGAGAATATTTGATGTGCCCGACTCTGTATAAGATATTGGGAATATAATATAAGCAAAAGAAGGCACGGTTCCTACTCTCCTGGAGCTTATAGGAGAAATAGATACTAATAAAATAACCACATAAGTAAATACGTGTTCAGGGCTTGGGGAAATACACAGTGCAATGTGTAGGTGTGGTGAGAGGTAACCAGGTATATGCTACAAAGTGAAATAAGAAGAAAGCATAGGGGGTCACAAGAAGTGGTTGGGAGAAGGAAATAGCACATAGAAGCAGGAAGAAGCAGGACATCTGAAACGTCAGTGCAGCCAGCTCTCCATAAAGGGAGGTGGTGTGAAACGAGCTGGAGATGAGGGCTCTGTAGAGCCGGTTAGGTGTTTACCCTAAGAGCAGTGGGAAGCCTTGAAGAGTTATGTTTTGGAGGAGGGAGGCAGGAGGGTGTGTCAACATTATATTTGTGTGTTTTTTTAATGTTCTGGCTGCAGTGTGCACAGCACTTTGGAGGGAGACAGGAATACATCTAGGGAGTCCAGTGCGAAGCTGCAGTGGCCCAGACAGAAGATCATGGATGCTGCATTCCATGAGAGCAGGTGAAGGAGATGGACAGAAAAGGATGTATTTGAGAGGGACTTGTGAGGCAAAATCAACAGGACTTCATGTTGGAATGGACACAAGAGCCAAGGGAAAGTGAGCTGTTGAAGATGATGCCTAGGTTTTTAACTTGTACAGCTAAGCGGTTGGCAGTGGCATTCACCGAGAAAGAACAGTAAGGAAACATTTGTGGCATAAGGAGAGGGCACAGGTGTAATTTTAGACATGCTGAGTTCCAAGGGCCTTAACCCATCCAAATGGAGAATTCAAGTGAAGAGTTAAATACAGGTCTGGTGCTTAGAGGGAAGATCTGTTCGTTGGTGAGCTGCTGAATACGGTAGAAGCTGAAGCTGTAAGTGGAGATGCAGCCCTTGGAGAAGGAGAAGAGACTTGAGAAGAGAAGAGGGTCCATAGCTGAGCTCTGAGGAACCTTAAAGGCTGTGTGGAGGAAGATGAGGCGGCAAGAAAAATGTAGAAGAAGCTGTTAGAGAGATAAGAGGAAAATCAGTAAAATGTGGGGGTCCCCCCAAAAAACAAAGAAAACAGTATTTCAATGAGCAGAATGTCAAATATTGATGAGATGAGGAAGAGGGAGACTGGAAAATGGGCATTGTATGTAGAAACATGGAGGAAATTGTGAGCCTTACAGAGGGCTATTGGGGGAAGTTATCTTCACTTGTTTTTTGTTTGTTTGCAATGGAAGATACTCCATGTTTAAAAATTCATGGGAAGGATCCACCCACTAGAGAGAAGGAGAATTTATAAGCGAGAGGAAGATTTCTCAAAATGCAGGAAGGCTGGATCCTAAAGTACAGGGAGAAAGGACCACATGTGGGTTATGATAAGGAAGACGGATGGGATGGGTTTGCATGTGTAATGGTGGAAAGTTGTGAATTTCTCTTCGATGATATCCAGAGACAGAGCTGGCCATTAAGAGTGTGAGGTTTGAAGTAAGTGGAGGGTTGTGTTGTGGAACCAGCTGAGCGTGGACTCAGGAAACGACAGAGTAGGCAAGCAGTCCAATAGTCCATTTGACATTAGTACCTCAAAATTTACTTTGACCAAGTGATCTTTTTCACTTTTTTTCCATTCATTTAGTAAATATTTATTTTAACTGAGCTTCCATTGTGATACTCAGTTTCTACTTCAAGAAATATTACATTTAGCCAAAACATGTGTTAGCCTGTATTTGTAAAGCTGATTAACATGGTGTCATTCCCAATGCAGTATATTTGAGTAACACAACACTGATCATAATTTGGGGACTTACCAAGCTGTATCTGATACACTGAGTCCAGTTCTGATGGGGAAGTCAGGTTTTTGTGACAAGTCCTATAAGGCTTGGCTGAAGCTGGGAAACTAGAGTAGCCAGGTGCCCTTCTCAGCACTTGTAGTTGGTGGTGAAAAGTACTGGGGGCCTATTGGAAAAATGGAAGCAGAGATGTTGGAGAGGGGCTGAGATCAGAAAGAAGTAGGTCTAGCTGTTTCTAACAATGAAACAAAAATAGCTGGTTCAGGCTCAGAAAGCCAGCCCTTCCCGGCTGTCTCTAGTGGTCATGGGCAGCCTGGAGCCAATTGATTCAAGAAAGACAAGTCCCATTTTTAAACCTTCTAAGTTAATAAGAAATGTTTCCACCATTCTTGATTGCAAAGTCTGGAATGTCCTTATTTTCAGTGCAGGTATTAAATATTAAGCAGTGACATTGCAGATGGAAAAGGACAGGAGCCATATGAGCTCATTTGTATGTGGGATGTAAAACAGCAACAAACAAACTCATAGACACAGACAACAGAAGTGGTTACTAGGGAGAAGAGGGGTGGAAGGAGGATGAAGAAATAAAGGGGCAAAACATATAACAGGAGACTAGACTTCAGGTGGTGAGCCCACAAATACTAGCACAGATGATGTATCATAGAATTGTACACTTGAAAGTTGTATAATGTAGTAACAGATGCTACCTCAATAATTTTAATTTAATAAAAACCAGCAATATTATATCATTTAGGTTACCATTTTGAGCCAAGAGTTTGACATATTTCCACACTTGAAGACACAGAGGTAAATGCCTCATCACTACGCACATCTGCCATGCACCATCACAGGACTGACTATAAGAGAGACCTTTGCAAAGGAAATGAGAACTGACAGAATTTTTTTTTTCAAAGCAATCGGATATACTCCAGGGGTAAAACCGTGGGAAGGACTGATCAATAGCTTTTCTCTTTTCGAAAACCCTATTATTTTTGTAGCTGATTTCATAAGCTTCTATGACATCTTATTAACTAGAATAACTTGAACGCCCTGTCATTTTGAAGGCAAAATGAAAATATTTGTGATAACACAATAGTGTTATATAGGGAAGGAAATAGAACTCATGTGTGACCTGTCATCTAATGAGCCTGGAGCCTTGAGATCAGGAAACTGTTGTTAATGGAAAACCAAGTGACCTCCTGGGACTATGATGTATTTGCAGAAGTAAGGGTGGGAGTGCACAAAGATCTAAAAGCAAACACAGGCTTCCGCGACTTAAATGTGAGTTGGCAGAAGAGGGATGTAACGAGGTTGCCCTTTGCTCCTTCAAGTTGGTTGCCAAGGAGCAGAGTTACCATTGTCCACCTACTGATGAGTTATCTTTCTCTTTTTATGGGATTTCAGGTCGTGTGTATCCTTATTTCCATTTTCATGTTGGATCCACTTTTTTATTAAGGATGGTGTTGTAGTTTGAGTTCTGGTTCTGCCACTTTGTCACATCGCTGACTTCTCTGAGCCTCAGTTTTCAAATCTATAAAATGAAGAAAATAGTGAAGATCAAAGAGCCGATTCCTATCAAGGCATATTAGCAAATGTAAAGCACCATATGTATGATTATACAAAGCTTAACATGATGATTATTTACTATAAGTGTCGCATATCCTCTTTTCAATGTAGATAGAAAATATAGAACAACAGGTTTACAACTTTAGGACCTGTCTTCAAACTAACTTAAATAATAGCACAGAGCTGAAGAAAATAATAAAATAGTGAAAATAAAGAATTTTCTGGGGATTCCAGTACTATCATGAAAACTTCCAACAGACTTTCCTTACTTTACCGGCATTTGTTCCTATTTCCATGACAGCAGTTGTCACGGAGATTGTGGCTATTTGTGTCCACGTATTTCTCCCCATTAGATTATACCGAGGGGAATGGTCAATGCACACATTTCTATAATTCCTCAATTCTTTGCACAGTGCTGGACAGAGTAGAGGATGGCAATTCAGAAATATTCTCTCTATAATCTGAATGAAGAAGAAGCTCAAAGGGAAGTATAGGAAGAAGTCTGACATTCTGTAAATTGAAAGTGAAGGACAAGAAACAAAACAAATTTGGATGTCAATAATAAGAAAATTATTATTTTTTTAGCAAGAGAAAATAACCAAATTTAATGCATACATATGTATGGGAACTCCACATATATGGCAGCCAGAGACCCACATGCATGAAAGGTTCTAGAAAATTATTTTTAATTTACATGTTTCCAAAGGAGGGTAGCTGGGATGTGAAGGAACCCAAAAATGATCCCACAGGAAGTGGTTGAAGGGTCAGAAAATACCCAAGTGAAGGAGCACGTTTACCTGACCAGGGTCCTGCTGGCCTGTCCTCACCTTGGCTGGTGGGGTTTGTGGTCTTAAGCTATTCCCACTGCCTTTTGCACAGCCCCTGACTCATGCTCCATAATGAACTGTTCAATGAAGCAATTCCATTCCATAAGGGACTGTATTGTAGACAAGGGAATTAGATTTCTGCTTTTTTGTGTAAGAGAGAAGTGGGCTCTGGAGGTGGAAATTACGAAGAAACAGAATTTAGATCAATATATAAGGAGTTTCCTAAATAGTGTTATCCAGTTGACTACCTCATGGAAGATATTCAAATTCTAAGTAACCATTCCTCAGGGATGTTTTTAAAAACCAGTGATTTCTGTGGCTGGGAAAATTATATGCCTCCTAAGGTCTTTTCCACCTCTAAGTCTATTTGTTTAAGGAGAGCCAAGGTGTGTGTATGTGTGTGTGTGTGTGTGGCATCATCTCCCACCACCATTATCACAGAAATATCTAAATATCACCCCCACTAACCTACTTTAGTTCCTGAATCCCATTCCTGGAGAATCTAAGGGGGCTATGGGTAAGGGTGATATTGTATCCCTAGAAGTTATCTCTCAATTTTCCATCATCCTAATATATAAAAAGCAAGGGGCCGTCACAACCAAAACAACTGGATGGACAACCAAACAGCAGACTGTGTGGGGCGACCAGGCCAGCAGGGGGATTAGTGAGGGATGATCAGGCTGGAGGGGGCGGGGGATTGGGGGAAACCAGGCCGGCAGGGGGGTCAGTAAGAGGCAACCAGGCTGGCAGGGGGGCAGTAAGGGGCAAGCAGGCAGTTGGGGACAACCAGGCCAGTGAGAGGAACAGTAAGGACCAACCAGGCCGGCGGGGGTGTGGGGGTGCTTTGAGGGCAACCAGACCAGCAGGGGGGTGTATTAAGAGGTGACCAGGTTAGCAGAGGGTCTATTGGGGGTGAGCAGACCAGTAGGGGGGTAGTTAGGGACAATCAGGCTGGCAGACAGAGGCAGTTAGGGGTGATCAGCCTGGCTGGGGGGGGTCAGTTAAGGGCAATCAGGCAGGCAGGCAGGTGAGCAGTTAGAAGCCAGCAGTCTCAGATTGTGAGAGGGATGTCCAACTGCCTGAGATTGGGCCTAAACCAGCAGTCAGACATCCCCCTAGGGGTCCCAGATTGGAGAGGGTGCAGGCTGAGCTAAGGGTACCCCTCCCCATGCATGAATTTCGTGCACTGGACCTCTAGTTAACTTATATCATTGAATCAAATGGAACTAACTGCAGCTGAGGAACATTTTCATCATTTTAGAACATTGCTAATTGTACAATCCTTTTCAGATTTCAATTCAGGCCAGTAAAAATCACTGGACTATCAAATATCAAAAATCATAAGACTTTTTTCTTAAGGAAGCAAAGTCTTTTTCTTAAGACTTCTTTCTGCTAGGAGAAGTGGAAACCTGTTCCTTGTCAGCCACTGACCCTGAAATAAGAAAGAATTCGTTATCATCAAGCAGAGATACTGGTGCACAGAGGACTGCAATGGACAAAACCCCAGGGTGGTGGTCAGACTTGCCTGGATTTGAGTTCTGGTTCTATAAATTACTGATTGTGTGGCCTTGAACTTTTCTTTGCCAAAGTTTTCTCACTTGCAAAATAGGGTTTTTGTGAGGACTAAATGAGATCATAATACCCTTAGAACAATATAATAGCTCAAATGTATTAAGTGCCTGCCCCAAATCAGGCACAGAGCTAAGCATTATTCAATTATCTTAGTTACCCATAGCCTCAAGTTGTAGTTGAGATTCAGAGGTATTAAGCAACTTGCCCCAGGCCACACAGTTAGTGACTCAACTCCACTCTATCAGATGTCAGCACCAGAGCCTACATCCTCCTTGCTGAGGACGTTGCTTTCTAGCCTTGTATTATGAGGTATTTTTAGAGCAAGAACCTGGAGGAAAAGCAATAATACTAATAACTAGAATTTCTTGTGCGCTTTCTATGTTTCAGGCACTATTTGAAGCACTTTACATGCCTTAAGCAAATCACCGCCACTTCTAAGGTTATGTTATTATCCTCATTTTACAGATGTAGAACTGAGCGCAGAGTTGTTAACAGGTCAAAGATTCAAAACCAGGCAGCCAGACATCCCTGAGACCAAGTTTTAACCATCACACTATAGCTCCACTTCAGGATCGCCCTCCGTGGGCCAGGGGACTTTGGAAAACCAGGAAACCACTTTCAGTACCAGGATCCAGAGGAAGATAGGGGGGTTGGGGTGAAGGTGAATCAAAAAACGGTCAGAGCCCATTTACCTCTTCGGTGCTTCTGCTAGAATTTCCCGTGAGGGCAGGAGCAGGAAGGGGCCAGGGAGGAGCAGATGGGTGGGCTTTTGAGGTAAGCCACGTTGTAGTAGGTATATTGGTTTTTGTTTCCTCCTCTTGTCTGTAACGTAGAGGTGTTGATGACTCACAAAGAACACACTTGGTGATGTGACAACATTCCTTTTCAGATCACTTTGCTTTTTAATTAATCTTGTCTGGGGAAACCAGCAGAGAACACAACCTAAAACTTGCCGTTTTTCATTGTCTATTCATCATAACCTTGAAGAAAATCCAGAGTCAACAGCTTTTATTGAGTGTCTGTCCTGTGCCAAGAGCTGTCATGATCTGGTTTAAGCCTCACCACATTATCCCCAAGGTCATACCACTAATGTCTGCACAAACTCCTCTTTCCAATAAGTCATGCTGCTGCCCCAAATCTATAATAATGACCCAGAAAACCTCTCTTTGCCTATTCCCAAAAAACAAAAAGCAACTTGTATTTTCTTCCTAATATTTTGAATCATAGGAGTTTCATATGAATAGATATCTAAGGTTGTAAGAAAGTCTGCAACTGCCTCTCCTTTGATACATAACATGCTTTCATTTCCTTGTTATTTTCTTAATTGTAAAAGCAAAATTACATGCTATAAGAATTTATAATAAGTATAAAGAAAAGAATTAACATTTTGGAGTATTTCCTTGATTGATAGATATTTAATGAAGTTATAATAAAAATTTCATGTAATAATATAGTAATTCCCGTATTATTCAATAATTTTTGTAAACACATTTTAATGGCAGCATAAAATATAATTATATAGGAATGCTATATCTATTTTCATCATTCCCCCACTTCAGGGCACTTTTCTTTTTATCTTTTCATTGATATAAATATGGTTGACCCTTGAATAACACGGATCTACGTATACCTGGATTTTTTTGTCAATAAATATTGTAAACACATTATCTCTTCCTGGTGATTTTTTAAAATACATTTTCCTTTCTCTAGTTTACTTTATTGTAAGAATTCAATATATATTTCATATAACATGCAAAATGTTAATTGACAAAATGTGTTATCCGTAAGGCTCTGGTCAATAGTAGGCTATTTGTTGTTAAGTTTTTGGGGAGTCAAAAGTTACACATGGATTTTCAACTGTGCAGGGCATCTGCACCCTAACCCCACACCGTTCAAGTGCCAACTGTAATGCTGCTCGGGTACCACATAAACTTTACCCAGGTCTCTTATTATTAGCCTAGGAGAGATTCCTAATACTGGGATTACTGAGCCAGAGGGTATGAAAAGTAACATTTCAATATTTCCACTTCTTTCTAATCAGATATGCTTCAATAAAGTAAAGATTATTGAGATGGGACAAAAGGATTCTAAAGAGGACGGTTTTTAGATAAGGCTGTTCTTCTAAATTATTTGAAATAAAAGCTGTCAAACTGAGGTCAATTTAGTGTCACATACTGAACCAGGGGGTCTCCCAGGGGTGAGGACGGCGGACCCCCTAGCGCTAGGATGCTTGCATGCACGACTCCAGAGACCAGGTTCTGTGACGCAGGTCTAATTTTATTGAGGAAGCACAGCAGTATATATGGTGGAGGTGGCCAATCATGGAACACCAGGTCTTCTTAGGGAGCCAATGAGCATAAAGGTCAGGGTACTGTGTAGGCGGCTCTGGGAGAGGCTCAGGCGGGCGTTGCCATCTTCCTGGTGTGCCAAAAAGATTTGAATTGCTGGAGTGTGCTCACAGCATTGCATCAGCCACTGCACCGAGACAAACCTCCTGTGCTCTACCTACAACATACCTTCCAAACACACCCTCTAAAATGTCAGTCAGCCTGTGGCCAGGCCAGGTGAAGGCCCTCGGACCTGCAGCAGAACCACTCTCCCTTAGAAACAAGTTAAACCCACAAACAGTCCTTCATTTCACAAGCAATGACCAAGTGTCTTTGGGTCAGGCTGGGTGCTGCTGCTTCCACACCATCTTCCTTTCTCTAGAAACAATATTATCCAAGAATTCTCATCATTTCCAAACATGCAGGCTTTCTGAAATACTGACAGCTGGTTCCCAGAACATCTCCATTCATCTTCTCATGTTCCATTTGTGGCATTGTTCCCCGTGCCATGCAATAGCAAAACTGGCTTTATTGAGGATATTCTGGATATAGGCTAAGAAGAAATTGATAACCTGATCCCTGATTTAATGGAGAAAAGTAATTTGTATCAATTCTGTGCCAAGTAGAACCTTGGCAATGCTTTAGGTTATCTTTAAATTTCTTCTCTTGACTAGTTTGTGTCCCTGCTTCCTTATTTGCAATTTGGCACCAAATCCTTTTCTTAATGGCATGGAGAGAACCCATGTCCTAATGGAATTATTATAAGCATGGATGGATTAGTTGGATGTGACTTAATGAATCATCCTATATAATAAAGAGCTAATATGTCAATTAGACCAAACAGCAGAACGACCATCCGGATGACCACCCAGACAACCTTCCAGACAACCTTCCAAAGGAAACTAGGGCTGCGAGTACTGAGCCCCTTGCTCGAATTTCGTTCATCAGGCCTCTAGTTTCAAATAAGTCATAAGAGAATTTGGAGGAAAGAACTTCTTCCTCCCACCTAATGTTTGAAGGAAAGCCAGTAACTAGCATCTCTCCTCCCTACCTGACTTCTGAACAATTGAGAAGTCTCCCAAACACTCCCCCTTCTTCTCTGGGAGGAGTGAGGAAGGGGCAGAGTTCAGCAGTTAGTCCGATAATAAATGAGGTTCACATTGATTTAGTACTTTGTGGGTTTTATACATTATCTCATTTGGGTCAGGAAAATGTCAATGTATTGATTCAACAACTGCATAGTGAACATCTACTAAATGTCAGGCACTAACAGCCAGATTCTGGGGTTATAGAACTTACTGAAGATTCACTTAGTCCTTGCCTTAAAGTCTCAGTCTCCTAGAAAGACGAGCATGTTACAAAAACATACCCTTACTAGGTGAGTGTCTTAGCTAATATTCCTCTGGTTACAAGTCCCAAAACCTGCTTAAGCTAACTTCCACACAAAAAAAGTATGGGGGGACCACTCACAAATCCAAGGAAGAATGCACTTAGGAACAATATAGGTGCTAGAAGGCCATTAAGAATTTCCCTCTATGTATTACCTTCCTTTTCTCTCTTTGCAGACCTATTTCTTCTACTAGTCCCACTTACATGGTGGTAGAAGTGTCTACCAACTGGCCCAGCACACAGACAGCCCAGTCTCTCCCAGTGTAAGTTCCTAGGAAAGGATGTTAATTGTCTGAGCATGACTCAGGTGCACTCCTGATCCAAACTTGTGGTCAGAGTTATGTTTCGTAGGTAAGATGAGTGCTGGGCAGAGAGTTCAGTTCCACTATGCTGAGAAATTAGAGACATGGGCTAACGAGGAGGAAGCCACTTACTCCATCTTTTATGTTCAAGGCACCGTGGAAGATGAAAAGATGTATAAAATGCACAACTGACTCTGATATAAGATGGTAAGATGTGGGTTGCACTATCACAGAAATAGAATATGCTCGATGAGCACACTGGAGAGGGAATTTAATTCTAATGGGAGGAAGGAGAGTAACTTTTTTTGTTTTGTTTTTAAATTTTTATTGTTGAAAGTATTAAGTATGTCCCCTTTATTCTCCCATTAACCCCTTGTAGCCCGCCACCACCACCCACCCAAGACCTCCACCAACCTATTGACTGTGTCCATGGCAGTAACTCTTAAGTTTAGTCTTAAAATGGGTCTTTTAATAAAAGGAGTTGTAGGGAGCTAGACAGGTCATTCCAGGGAAAGATAATAGTCTGAATATAACGGTTGGAAATGCAGTGCCCACAGTGGGACAGCCAGCGGGACTGTGGGAGCAGACAAGGACCCAGATGCGCCTGGAGGGATGGGCTGGCCCAGGCAGCAGGGGCTTTACCTGAGCCCTGGTGGGAATTCTGCATGAGCCTCAGAGCAGGGAGGCAGCATCAGGTCTGCATGGGTGGCATATACTGGTCCACCTATGTGGAGAATGGACTGAGTGGAGAGACTGGTTTCAGGGAGGCGAGTTAGGAGAATATTTTAATACTTCAGACAAGAACAGATGATTTGGGCTGGGGCTAGGCAGAAGCCTAGGATCAATGAGGGAAGTGAGAGGAGGTCAGGGGACAGTGGTCCTGCAGGACCCTCATCCTAATTCCAGGATTAAATTCAAAAGGCAGACTTTGGTAGCTCTTTAGCAGAGGGGCATGCCGACAGTGCGGCGTGCTCCTAGGAAAGGAAGCACCCCCCTTCCCTGGGCTTCTCTGCTCTCCCCTCCGGCACCGTGGGTTTCAATGCTGTTCACTGGCTGACGGGTCTGAATCCTCATGAGATTCTGAAGCCCTCTGTCCCCAGGACATATTTGTCTCATTCACGAAAACGAAGTGCTGCCACTTCACGGTCCATGGAGAATACTGATGTCAGTCCAGGAGAAAAACAAGAACTCGAGCTTACCTTTCTTAAAAGCTCACTGCAACTTGGAGCACATGGGAAATGTGGAGCTGCAGTTCATTGAAGGCAATGAGGAGTCTGTTCTTGAGTTGCCGTGGCAACTGCTCAATTAAGTGGAAAAAAATGAAGAAACAAATGTAGTTGCTTTTGAGCTTAACATTCTTTAAAAAAAAAAAAAAAGGAAGAAAGTCATATTTGAGGAGTTATTTTCCCCAGGGCTTTTCTAAGACTTTGCATTCCGACCTGTCCTGTCCACCCACTCCTTGTTGAGCTAAAGGCTGGTCTTGTTGTACTCCATGGTCAGGAACACATAGCCTCAAGCTTCACCTCAGAATGTTCTGTGGGAACATTTGCTGACCTCCAGTTCCACCGAAGCCCACTCGGATTTCTTTCTTTAAGGTGATAGAGCAGAACCTGATTGGAAGACTAGGGAGAAGAGTGGGTGGGCTCTAGCGCTGCATTTGACCCCAAACTCACCTTCTAATCGTAACAGCCATGGCTTTTCTGAAGACATGGTGAATAACTCGTTTTATTACAGAAACAAAGGCACGGTTATAATAACTATTCGAACCATTTATGTTTACAAAATGCTTTAGATCCTTTGGGGTGGCATTGTCCCCTCACTTTAGACAAAGGGACACCTCTTATCCATGCTCCACAGAAGCTAGAGTGATATTTCTAAAACATAGACCTGATCATGTCACTTTCCAGCTTACAGCCCTCAAAGCCTTTCTTCCCATGCTCCTGGGATACAACCTGAGCCCTGCCTGGGCCCCAGGGCGCTGCAGGAGGCCTCCGTATACCGCTCTTCCGCTCTCAGTGCCCAGCCTCGCTGACCCGCCTACAGCTTCTCCAGGGTGTGGGCTGCTCCTCCCTTGGGCTTTGGCATTAGCTGAGGGCTCTTCCAGGGACAGGCCTGTCTTTCTTCATTTCACCACTCCTCCCCTCCCTTCCCCACTTGGCCAATGTGGAGCCTACTCCCCAACCCCTGTGCACATCAGAGCTCCTATGCTAATTTTCCGAGAACCCTTTATTTTATGTAAATTCCTATTTAATATGCATTTATTATAAGTTTATGTAATTAATATCCATCTCCCCACATAGACATGAAGCTCGTGAGCACAGACCATGTCTATTTGCTCCCCCAGACCAGGGCCGAGCAGAGCAGGCCCTGCATGTTGCATGAAGGCTTTGTTGGCATCACCAAGAACACACAGCCTTTGGTTTTTGTTTTGGTTTCTTGTTGCTTTATATGTTTCTTTTTATTTATTTCAGAGAGGAGGGGAGAGATAGAAATATCAAAGATGGCAGAGAATCGTTGATTGGTTGCCTCCTACATGCTCCCCCTTGGGAATCAAGCCCTGACCGGGACTCGAACTGTGAGCTTCTGGTTCATAGGTTGATGCTCAACCACTCGGCCACTGTGGCCAGGTGAACACATAGCATTTTGGACTCAAACCAAGTTCCTAGGGGTCCAGTGCCTTTCCTAGTACCCCACCCTGCATTGCAGATGTCAGAAATGGAAATACTTTCCCTTGTATAAAACACTGCACAAGTAAAAAACATTGACTTCTAAAGAACATACCGTAGCTCTCTGGGACCAGATTAACGTAAAGGCGGACTGTTTTGGATGTGTGCCAAATAGCAACTGGCCCAAAATATGTGCTAACATACCCTGCAGAGAAAATAATATCAAGCTTCCTCATTTGTTCATTCATGGGTAGGGAAAGGCTCAGAGTCTTTGGAATCAGACTCCCTGATTTCAGGCATCAGCTCTCTCACATGCCAGAGGTGTGACATGGGACGATTGTGTCACACACACCGCCCCTCGGGCCTCAGTTTCCCTTCTTGTAAAGTGAAAGATTTTCCTCCTCCATCATGGCGTTTCTTGACCACATTCACAACAGTGAGCATCCCTCTGTCCGCCTGTGTGTGCAGGGCCTGCGGCTGGGCCGTGAGTGGAATCGGAGCAGGGAAGACGCTTTGGGAAGGCCACGGCTGACGACACATACTTGCTTTTGTGAAGCTAATGTTCAGTGGCAAAGGGTGTTTTCAGCACAAAATAATTGTTTATGGACCACAGAGTTCTCATATGGTGATTTCTTTTTTTAATGGGATAGAATTGACATAACAGTTATTTGTTTACGGTGTACAACATGATTTGATATTTGTATGTATTGTAAAATAATCACCATAAGTCCAGTTAATACCACTATCACACACTTACACACTTCTTTTCTTGTGATGAGAGCTTTTAAGAGCTACTCTCCTGGCAGCTTTTAAATATTCTGTACACTATGTGGTTAAGAGTTATCATGCTGTTCACTTATTTACCTTATAACTGGAAGTATGTATCCTTACCCAATTTCATATGGTAATTTCTTACCCAATTTTTTTTCTAAAGAAAATACCAATGTAGCAAATCCATGACATAACCCCCTTCATATTTATAGTTCTCCAGGGCTCCTCGTGCTTTAATTGTAGTTCGTATGCCAAGAAGCTGTGGAGAGGCATTGATGGAATGATTGTTTCCAGCCAGTTTAGAACATCGTTTTGTTCTTTAAAGGTGCATGTCTTACAAGTTCAGGGTAAGAGGTGTCTAAGACGTGTCTAAGATGACCTTTCCCAGAGTAGAGCAGCTTCCTCGCAGCAGGCACACCCTGCATTTATACCCTGCCCTTTCTCTTCAGACCTCATCCACTCCTCAGAGCCTTATAAGTAGGAAAGACCTGGTGACTCCTATATTGTTAAGAGGGAAAGAGGCAGAGAGGAGGGGCTAACGAGCTGGGATTGGGTCAAAGCAGGGCTAGAGGACCAATCCAAGGCCATGTTGTAAACTCTGGGCTCTTCAGCAGAGTGTGTGTTCTCAGTAGCCGGGGTGGTGTCTGACTGATACCAGGGAAGTGGCATTTGCAAGAGCCCTGAAACTCTCTTTGCTTCCCCCACCCCCATACTCTCTTTATTTCTATTCTGAATCTTTAATGGAGTGGGGGGATTGATCAAAATTCACCTCAAGGCAGGTCACTAGTCCAAGTAGAGTCTTTGTGCAAATTAGCACGGGGGGAGGGGGGAAGGGGGGAAGGCGGGAAGGCCCTGAGTGGATTCAGTCCCCACCCAGAGACAGGCCCTCTCCGGCTTTTGGCCAGCCTGCATTTTGAAAGTCCCAGGTGTGTGTGTGTGTGTTTGTGTTTAAAATGTGTTTTTATTGAGTTCAGAGGGAAGAAGGGAGAGGGAGAGAGGGACAGAAACATAAAGATGAGAGAGGATAGTTTGTCCATGCTGCCCCCCTCCCCCCCTCCCCCACTGGGGATCAAGCCCACAACCTGGGCATGTGCCCTGACTGGGAATCTAACTGTGACCTCCTCCTGGTTCATGGATCAATGCTTAACTACTAAGCAACACTGGCCAGACTGAGAGTCCCAGCTTTTAAGGGTTAACTCCTCTTACAGACTTGTCTTTTCTTAGGTGCTTTTAGTTCTGCTTTTGGCAATTTGCTTTCTCGGTACAGCCTCCTATATGAGAGACTTGGAGAAGCAGGAGAGAGCAGGCAGGTTTCCTTGGCTCCTGCATCTGCTTGTTTTTTGGTAGTTGGTGGAGTGCCTGCTTTTCCAATATAATGTCATCGTGCCTTTTAAAAATTCCCCAAATACTCTTTGCCAAAGGTTTTTTTGTTTGTTATTTTAATCCTCACCCAAGGATATGTTTTTTTTTTTAATTGATTTGAGAAAGAGAGGGGGAGGAGAGAGAGAGAAAAACATCAATGTAAGAGAGAAACATCAACTGGTTGCTTCCCATGCACATCCCGACCGGGGATGGAACCCACAACTTTTTGATGTACTGGATGACACTCTAACCAATTGAACCACCCAGCCAGGATGCCAAAGGTTTCTCAAAAGATAGTAAAATGTCTCTCTTTTATCTGTAATTCTGTACTAATATTTTAAAACAAAGAGGAGATAGAAAGGCTGGCCTTTGAGTATAGTATATTCCAGAAATTTCATGCACCGGGCCCCCAGGAAGCCTGTTGCCTGTCCTCTGTATCATCTTGGGGAAATCGTAACTCTGCAGGACTGCCATTTATTGCACCAGCACACTGGGCTGTCTAGGGACATCCATTCTGTCACTGGGGTAGTCTGGGGCTCATCTGTGAGCCGTCGAATTTGTAGTTCTTAAAGTCTATCCCCAACTGTCAATGCATAGAAGTATCACCATACAAGGTAGGTAGCATCAGGTAAACAACTCACAAAAAATTAAATTTATAATCATGAAGATAAAGTAATCATAGTTTATAATGGAAAGGTAAGAAAAGCAACAACAAGGCATCCTTCCTGAGAACTGTCAGATTGCCAGTTTTCATGCAGACCCACCCTCTGTGGGAACATGGAAAGTTGCTGGACTTGCACGGTGGCCAGGAGGAGAGGCAGAATGTAAACGAACAGGGCAAAGGAAGAGGCATTTCAGGCTGGCCAGGATCCAGAGACCAGATAAAATAGGTCACATTCTGAGAAAATTAATCCATTCATTTATCTCATGGAGTTTATCTTAACTAGCTTGGGCAAAGCTGCATCCTGTATAATAAAGAGGTAATATGCAAATTAACCCTCACACCTTCACAGGATGGCTGCCTGTGACCAGGCCAGAGTGGGGGGGTCGTGAGGGGCTACCAGGTCAGCAGGGGGGGCAGTT
>PVJC01018595.1:0-31162 GCA_004026665.1 Murina feae | reverse complement strand
TAACTCCAAAACCTAAAGAGCCAAGAGCTAACTGCTTCCCTGGGGGATATTGTAGAGAAAATGTCACCATCAAAGTTTGAAAAGATGCAGGATTGGTGACCCAATACACCCCAATTAATTCTCACAGCGGGGCCAGTGCCGAACAGGTTTGGAAACACAAGTGGGTTCTGAGGGGCTGAATCACGTGACAATGAAAAGGACTCGTTTGGAAGTTGTCTCCATACAGGAGCAAAGCAATAGAGGTCTGGCCCCTGGAGTGCCGCTCTTAATCTGGCCAGTGCTTCCATTGTATCCCAAGGTAGAGATGATGCCAGGAGTCAATGTCTGTCACTTGGCAAGAGTGCAGTGCACCTTACCAGGCTTGCCCCACGCTTAAACCCACCGTCTGATCTGTGTCACGATCGACGCTACAGAACATTGGCAACCTAACCATTATGCTGGGTCACTACTTTGATGACGTCATCTCATGCTCACAGGACCTGGGAGCAGGAAATAGCAGATGCTCTCAGCGCTGTAGAGAGCAGGGAATAGATCCTACAGGATTAAGGAGGCCCGATAACTCAGTACACTGGCATACTGAGAGTATAGAACCTCTTACCTAAATTTCTCACAAACAGATTTATAAGCATCAGGTTGTATGACCCTAATCTCCCTGAAACAATTTGGCTAGAGGGTTCAAAAAGGTCACAGGGACAGGAACAGACCTACTTCCAGGTTCACTGTAATTCTTTTTTTTTTAAGAATTTTTTCTGGGGGGATAAAGTCACATTTGTAATATCTTAATCAATAAAGAGGGAAAAAGAATTTTCTCTCTTTTTTAAAATACATTTTATTGAGTTTTTTACAGAGAGGAAGGGAGAGGGATAGAGAGTTAGAAACATTGATGAGAGAAACATCGATCAGCTGCCTCCTGCACACTCCCTACTGGCTATGTGCCCGCAACCAAGGTACATGCCCTTGACCAGAATCAAACCAGGGACCCTTCAGTGTGCAGGCTGATGCTCTATCCACTGAGCCAAACCAGTTAGGGCTCACTGTAATTCTTAGCACCAGACCAGCTTCTCTAGGTCCTGGGCCATTCAGGGGCATCTCTCACAGGCACACAAATGGTCACGACTAACACAGCCCTCCCTCGATGCTCCCATTCTCAGGAGGTTTTGGTGCCAAGCTGAGGGCCCAGCCATAATCCTCTTCCATTCTCACTGTCACTAGGCTAACCTGGAGGAAATCCACTGGTATTACATCCTCTAAACCAACTCTGCATTTTAGCTCAACTTCTTAAAGAGATACTTAATGGTGCCCATTTTACTTTATTTTAATTCCTTATAACTTCTTATTCAGCTTCTTCCCCTAAGGCATTGGCAAAGGTCTCTTAGGAGAGGGGGCCAGATGCTAACCTGCGTTCCATCATTAACCAGGCAGGTATGGCTGGCTGAGCTGAGGTCCAAACATGATGAATAGACAGGCATCCCCTCTGTACCCCAGTCTCAATTATACACCCTCCCCCTACTCAAGGTTACCAGTTTATTTGCATTGGGAACAGGGTAATTTTACTTTACAGGCAAGGGTGGAGGAGAGAACGAGGTGGGAGGGGGAATGGAGTAGAAAGTGTGCCTCTGTTCCCCAGTAATTCACATAGATTTCTGCAGCAGCGGCTGGCCAGGCATTAGCAGGAGATGATAGGAACCAGGCTCTGAGGACCTGGGAGACATCCAGGCTTTTCTGTCGTAATGATTTGATCAGTATTTTGAAGTCTGACATATGGTAAACTCCCAATAAATGTTTTTCATGATAGAAAATTTAGGTTTTGAGAAAGAATGTCTTCTTTGTTTTGCCTCTTATAAGCAAATGTGGAAATTGAAAGATATCTGTAGACCTCCTTACCTTATAGAATATTGCCTTTCTGAGATACATACATAATTTGAAGATGTGTGGACAAAGTCACAGAAGATCCTCAGCTTTTGTCGCCCCAGGCCCATTTTATTTTATTGTTATTTTTTTATTGATTGCAGAGAAGGAAGGAGAGGGAGAGAGAGATAGAAACATCAATGATGAGAGAGAATCATTGATCGGCGGCCTCCTGCACACCCCCTACTGGGGATCAAGCCCACAACCTGGGCATGTGCCCTGACCAGGAATCGAACCAGTGACCTCCTGGTTCATATGTCAGTGCTCAACCACTGAGCCACACCGACCTTTTTTTTTTTTCCCTTTTAACTTCTTATTCAGAAAAATTTTAATGGTTTCTGCCTCTGGAGGGAAAAGCCTGCAAAATTGAATTTTTTTGCTTAAAAAATGAAAGAAAATATTAAAAAGGGGGGAATATTATTGGGATTACTCTTCCCAATATCTCAGATTATCACATGGAGAGTCCAAGCAAAACATTCTGGAGAGAGCTCAACTTTTCAACATCAGTCCTTGGAAATCATTAAAAAGTAAACGGCAACAATAAAAGATGTTGATTTAGGACAAGAGCCACAGTGTTGTGTAATGCTTCCAACAGAGTCACAGCCATGACATGTGGGGGAAAAAAAGAAAGAAAGCAATTTCTCAGCTTCATAAAAGAATCTCAAAACTTTGAAAATGGCAACCAGACTTCAACTTGCAACATAGAATCTCCCATGAATAGAAGTTTTGTCATTTTCTGACCCCTATAAAGAGTCAAAAATAATATTTTCTGACTATGCAATGCAGGATGCTATATTCTCATTCATTTCTATCTAGTTCCACCTAGATAAGGTTCTACTCCTGTTATGCTTAAATTTCTCTGCTCCGAGGCATGCATTTAGAATGACAACAAGCTTACTGTTTCTTTCCAGCATGCCAATTAAATCTTCCCCACTTCAAGGGAGGTGATGATCTGAGTCTCTTAAAGGTTGTAGGGAGATGAAGGTATTTTTTTTTTTAACTTACCTTATTATTTAAAGCATCACAGTGGTTGTTCTCACAAAGCATGAATTTTAGGAATATCTGTTACACTTAGCCATAAGTCTATTTTAACTTCTATATTCTACAAAGGGCATCTTGTTCACTTTCACTGGGATGGGTTACTTTCATAGCATTTTGGCACAAGACTAGAAACCAACCGTCCTAAATTATTTTCAAGGATAGTCTGAGAAACACTCACTAAGTAACCCTATAGGACGCAAGTAAAGAAAAAGAGGATTGGTGGGCAAATACGAATGGAAAATACTACAAGTTATAGCATACTCAAGACATATTAAAAAGTATGAGAAGTCCTCCTGAAAGAACACAACTTTTATACTTTGATCTTGTAAATTTTTCTTTAGTACAAAACCCTTTTGACACAGAACATCTTTATAGATTCTAAACATCAATCATTGGGGGCCGGCCCATGGGGCAATGCTGGAGTAAAGAGCGGTTAGGCAGAGATTGTATGGATGATATTTCAGAGTCCTCCTAGGATGTGACCCAAGCTCTTCTGATTTATGGTGCTCTAGGGCTTTCAGGAAGGAACGCACTTTTATGTTATTCTGTAGTGAACTTTCTGGACCATGAAGTAATTCTCGACAACGGTTCATTTGCATTCCATCTCTATTTCAAGCAAACCATTTATTAAGCTCATCCTAAGTGTTAAATTACTACAACAATCATGTGTGGCTGGCACTATCATTATTTCATTTACAAATGAGAAAACTGGTTTCAAAAAGGTTAATTAATTTGTACAAGTTCCTGTTGCTATTAAGAACAGAACTAACACCTGTCTGTTTCAAAAGTCAGTGTATTTTCTAATACCTTAGAATGCAGAGTGAGTATTGACTTTAATATTAATATTTTGAGAACTTGTTATGGGGTTTCACTCTTGTGTTCAGCCCTAGGGATTCAATATCCAGCAAAAATGAGCAAGACTCTTACCACCGTGGAACATGGGAGGCCAAGGATGAGACCAACATTAGTCAAATAATCATGAATGTGAATGAGCAAGGCGCTGTGATAGTGATTCAAGGAAGTACAGAGACTATGCATTTCTTCAAAGATTTTACCATTTAGTTGAGTAATTTTTTGAAATGAGAAATGAAATAGTGCCCATCAGCAGATGAATGGATTAGAAAGCTGTGGTACATCTACACAATGGAATACTATGCTGCTGTAAAAAAGAAGGAATTCCCACCATTTGCAGCAGCATGGATGGAGCTGGAGAGCATTAGGCTAAGTGAAATAAGCCAGTCAATGAAAGAAAAATACCACATGATCTCACTTATTTATGGGTAATAAAGACCATTAAAAAAAAGAAATGAAATAATAACACATAGTAACAAATATTAATAGAAATTAAAAATACAGTTAGTACCAAGAAGGGGATGCATGACTGTCAGAGTCAAAATTGACTATAGGATAAGAGCCCCCGGATAGTAATAAAAACTTTAGGAGAACACTGAACTTCAGGAGGACATTGAACAAAGAAGGTAGAAACAGGGACCTGGGGCATACTTAGCTAAACCTCGAAGATAAGGTTTCTGAGCTGAGAGAACCCAATCCTGCTGTCAGACGCTGTTACATTTGGAACAGACCATATAGCAAGCATGCAGTCTCGCAGGAAAATGCCAGGGGGGAGGTCACACATTTCTCAGAGTTAGTGGAAGTTCTAACCCTTAGAAAGTTTCGTTCCCATGAGCTAAAATTCTGTATCACGAACAATGTCTTCAGGATTCTTTCAAAATACAACTGCAGTCCATCCACAATGTGTAGCCGGTGAAGCCCTGTGGTTTCCGTGCTTCTCTAACTATGTTTCAAAGCCAAAAAATTCAGTACTTACCAAACAAAAGCCAAGATTTACTAGATGAAAATCGTAATAAAGGAGAAGAAGAACGGAAGAGAGAAATACAGTGAGAGAGAAAGGGGTATGAGTAGCTAAAGAAAAGTACTTCCTAAAACACAAATATTGGTAACTTTTTATAAAAATATATAGGATTTCCATTAACAGCATATAGAAGACTAAAATCCACTGGCCATAAAACACCTGCAAATGCTATATGAAATAGTTTAAACACGTGTACATGCATTGCTGAGGTTGTAAGAAAAGAAGGCAAATCTCCAGATGTGAAAAATAAAATAAAATCATGGATATGAAGGCCAAACCCAGCAGCTGCCTATCGCTGGTAAACATGAACTTTCAGTTTTAATAGGTGGCCCTTTGCAAATAAACAGTAAATTAATAAAGATAAGAAAAAGTAAACAAAAATGGGGGGAGGGGGGAGAACCGCAAATCAAAACAGACTTCTCAATTATGTCCAAATAAATATGGAAACATAGATGAGATGAGTTGCTTTCTGAAAGAGTCAAAAAGCAATAATTTCCATTAAGTCAAGGATAAGACCAGGCTGTTAACGATCACCACAACTGCTTAGTATTGTTCTCAACCTACGAACCAAAGCAATTAAATAAAAGAAAGAAACACAAGGTAGGAACAGTAGAATAAAGGAGGTAACATTTCCATTCTTTGAAAATTACATGCTTATAAACCTGGAAAATCCAAGATAACCCACTTCAAAACTACTATAGTGCAAAAAAAAAAGTGAGAATTCAGAAAGATAACTGAGTTCAAAATTAATTTAAAAAAAAAAACAGAGGACACTCTAGAGAGGAAGACACACACACACACTAAAAAAGTATGAGAAAGATAAATTAGAAGTAAACTTAATCCAAATGTAAAAACTCTATAGGAAGACATATTTTAAACATCATGAAGAGATACAACTTTAGGCCTTAGTAAATGGCCCAACTTTAGTCATTCCTACTAAGGCCAACAACATACTGATAGAAAAAAAAATGGACAGAGGCCATAAACAGATAAATTGTAATATAATACAATATAAATGGCTCAAGCATTTAAAAGATATTGAACTTCACTCACAGTAAAAGAAATTCTACATAAAACTATGAAATCATTTATTACCCTATTTATGAACTTACTAAATCAGAACTCCAAAAAGCAAAACATTTTGATACTTTTTGGGTGAGAACAGAGTTCAACAGGCCCTTATCCTTCTCACTGTTGCAAAACTAATGCGACTTTTATGTTGGTAGCTTATCAATGTCCACCAAACTTAAAAGGCATGGTCCCTTTGTGCCAACAACCTTACATCTACGAATTTGTCCTTGGAAATACCCTAAAATGAATTCACATTGTAGATGCAGAGCTATTTGTGGAGCATGAGCAAAAGATTAAGAAAGAGACTGAAGCTAACCCATAGGTGCATACAAATAACAGATTAATTAACAGCCACTAAAAAGCACAATTCTACAGGTTCTGAAACTGAACATTCCCCAATAAATATTGTTTAGTGAAAAAGATGAAGAATTGTGCTATACACTATTTGAGTGAAACACAGAATCTATACTAATAAAAGGGTAATATGCTAATTAGACCAGATAGACCTGCCATCTTCCAGACATCATTCCGGACATCCTTTCTGACAAAGTGGGGGGCCAGGCGAAGCCACCTGGGGTTCCCAGGTGCCTGCAGTCAGACAGAGGGAGGAAAGCCTGGGTCCCAGGTGTCAGAGGGAAGCCGGTGCTGGCAGCTGGGGAAGAGAAGGCCCACTCTTGCACAAATCTTCATGCATTGGGCCTCTAGTATGTATATTTTAAAATATCTCTAAGCATAGGCTCTTTGGAAGGACATATAATAAACTAATTGCAGTTAACTCAGAAAATTGAGTGGCTGGTAGACAAGAGTAAGTAAAAATTAATTAAACGTAAAAATTAAACGTAAAAATTATTTTACGTTTATCTCTTTTGAAACTCTTGAATTTATGTACCAAATATATGCATTAATTATTCAAAACTTAATTAATTTTTAAAGGTAATACACATAGTCACCACACTCAAAAAAACAAAGTTTGCTGTGCCATGTCAGCTTGATAACATGTACCTTTGAAGAACCATGTGAAAGACTTGTAGGATTTTCCCCTAAAATTCAAGTATTACACACTTTTTTTAAACAACAACAACAAAAAGAGAAGTTTATTTTTGCCAACTGGAGGGTTAAAAATAACATTACCAGTATAAGCATATTTTGAAGAGTAAAATGCTACATGAAGGAAAATAAATTCATTTGCTCTCTTGTTAAAGCCATATTGGTAATTTGAGTATAATTTTGCAACGATTGTTCTAATAAGATTCTTAAGAAGAATTTAGCAAATCACATAAAGGAGCAAAATTATTTTAATTCGGGTGCTTTTTTAAAAATCTTGCAGGTCTTTAGAAAATACACATTAAAAGAAAAATATGTATTATTCCACCCACATACCAATTAAGATGTTCCATATGTACTGGAGTGTGATATTTCTATATTCATTAACAAAAATGCCTGTAAATCTGTTTTAGCCATTAAGATGTGAACAATTTTATGAGTTGATCATAATCATCTTCATGATGATCATTTTAGTGGCAAAATTTTGTTTTTTTTCCATATAAATGCCTTAGGAAATGGGATGGCAATTGCTTTTAATATGTGATAATCCTCAAAGCTCACTATATAAAGAATAAACATTATAATAAACTCTGTTAAGGTAATGTTTGGGAGATCTAATGAAAATATAAAATTTCTTAGGGAGAAAAACACAGCTGTGTGACTATTCACCTAAAATATGAAAATATCATATGGGAAATATTTTTTTAAAAATATATAATATAATAAATAAATAAAAATAAAAAACACACTATAAATAGATTTTAATTAAATGTTTCACTAGACTTATTTCCAGGATTTTATTCTCTTATTTCCTGTGTCAATTTTTGCTGTGAAAGGTCTCAAAAACAAATGGAAATAAAAACTGATGGTCTGACAACATCTTCCCCTGACCCAGCTTCTGAAAGCATACTTTAGAACACAGTCCTTAAGTATGTCCATGCAAATAACCAAAAAATACACCAAAAATTGAGCTGTATCAACCCAGTGACTTCACTGACATGTGCACAATGAGCATCACCTGTGGATTTAATATTCTATCATGGTCACTGCTATAAAAAAAAACAATTGTAATCAAGTGTGAAACACACAAACACACCCCCAAAATAATATGAGAGTTTCTGAGTAAGGACTGAATGGGGGATGCTACAGATTCAAAATGTCATGAGTCTAGAGGAGAGGGACATCAAAGAGGACCACATAACCTGCAAAGGCCTCAAGCCACAGGAGGGAGGACTTTTTTCATTAAAAAGTGTGACCTCAAGTATAAAGATAAGAAGGTAGACGTGTATGGGCCAAGGCAGAAATCAGCTGGATATGTGTGAAAGGTGTGTGTTGAAAAATAGGAGAATGTGAAGCAAGACAAGTAGACAGAAGAGAGGGGAGGGGGCTCAACAAAGGAAGAAACCTTCCCCAGATCACACCGCAAGGGAGAGCCCGGCCCAGGATGCAGTCCACCAAAATGGCTGCATTATCTGTTCACAACCCTCTCTTCAGAGATATATTCCCAACTTGACGTGGTAGGAAAACATTATTTCCAGAACCAGCAGCTGCTTGGGTGGCTTAGTGGTTCTATCATCATGAGAAAGCATCTTCTTCAACTTTATTCCCATGAGATAGCTTTTCTCTTCCTCCAGCAGGTTCCCACTAGGCAAAAACACTCCTTTGTCACCTCATCTTTTTAAAAAATATGTTTTCCTTGGAGAGAGAGAGAGAGAGAGAGAGAGAGAGAGAGAGAGAGAGAGAGAGAGAGAGAGAGAGAAATGATTGGCTGCATCCTACACACCACCTACTGGGGATAAAGCCCAAAACCCAGGCACATGCCCTGACCAGGAATTGAACCAGTGACCTTTTGGTGCATGGGACATCGCTCAACCAGCTGAGCTGCACTGGCCAGGGCTGCCACCTCCTCATCTCTCTCTCTGGGGAGCCTGTACTGCTTCCTCCTGGCTTCTGAACAAATTCTACCTCCCCTTCAATAACAAAGTCTCAGATCGTTCTGCTGTCTGTCTCACATCCTCCAAACCCACACTAATGTCTCCTTTCTTTGAATCTTTTTAGCATTTACAATTTATACCACATGATTGAGCTCTTAATTATATACCATCTTCTTTGTTCTATAATTTTTATGTCACTCTGAAATACCATATCTTATTAAAAGCACCATAGGTACAGGAATCACATGATATTTCATTCTGTCTGCTATGTATAGCTCTAGATACATATTCTCTTTATTACTCTCGTCCCTTCTCCTTGAGTACAGCTTTACTTAAATGGTTCCACAGGTCAGAAATACTGATGACTAACATGGCAGTGTCTTCAACATCCTCTCCTGGGAGACAAACTGAATAGGACATGAAACTAGGAACATCTTGTAAATTTCCAAGTCCCTTAACCTTTTGGAAATGATCTCCCTGAACACAAAGTCAGATAATACAAAGAGCTAAAGTCATAAAGATGGGTTTTTTCCTCTGCTCATTTTTCCGTTTGGAAAACAGAGAGAAATGAATTATGGGTTTGAAAATCTGAAGTGCTCAATTCACCCTCTTCAGAAAAACAAGCATATTAAAATGCAATATTTACTTGAACTCTTCTCCTAGCAGCATCCAAAATTTAAAATCCAGATGAGTCACAAGTTTATCTTTATGTTTAATTCAGGGACCAGAACTAGTCAAAGGTCAGCTAAGAGTTGAGTAGCTGTGAATTGATACACAGAACAGTGTCTAACAGTTTGTAATGCGCCTTAGGGTAAAATAGTCTCAAGGTTACTCCATTAGCAATGGATTGATTCGATAGTTGGGTAGTTCAAGTTTAAATGCTTTTTTAGGAAAAATGTTAATTATTGCCATTCTTGCTAAGTGATTTGTGAAGCACCTTTCTATTTTATCTTAAAATGATTCTTGCACATTCACATGGTTGGGTAAGATGATTTAAAAGGGGGGTTATCGTGCTAACAGGTGTTTCCTTAAAACTCTACCATTTAAGAATGACTTTTAATATATTCTTAAGGGCCCATGAAGTCTCCATTTTGTCTACAGATGATAATTTGATACCTCAGGAGTTCCAGAAAGATTGTGATACACAAGAGCATTCCTCCTCATCACCCCACAGAGCAGTCTGGGGGGCATTCAGCGTCTTCAGGTCACTGCAAGCACAGTGCACTCAGAGGCACCAGATACCCTGTAACTACAAAGGCTACGCCTGGAATTAACCTGGTCACAGGTTATTGATTAGGTGATTCCCAGAGCATTAGGGGTTGGGCAGCAGAAGAGATGTTGAAAGAAAAATAAATAAGTAAACATAGAAACGTGGCATGAATATACAAAGGAATGTTATTGAGTTTTAAAAAAAATAAGGAAATCCTGTCATTTGCAACAACCTAGATGAACCAGGAAGAAATTATGCTAAGTGAAATAAGCCAGAAAGACAAATACTGCATGACTGCACTTGTATGTAAAATCTAAAACAACTTTTTTTTTTTTTACTTGAACTCACAGAAACAGAGTAGAATGGTGGTTGCCATGGGCTGGGGATGAGGAAAAGAGGATAAATAAGTTCTACAGGACCAACAGATACATGGTGACTACAGTTGGTAAACTGTATTAAATACTTGAAATTTGCTAAGACAATAGGTGTTTTAACACACACACAAAAAGGTAAATCTATAGTGATGGAGGTGATTGATGTGTTAACTCAATTGTGGAAATCCTTTCACAGTGTAGATGGATATGGAATCACATTGTACACTCTAATAAATTATAACTTTACTAGTCAGTTACACCTCGGTAAAGCTGAGGTGGGGGAAGGGAGGAATGAAGTGCTGATACATGATACAAATACATTATCCTGAGTGAAATCAGCCAGACACAAAAGGTCGCATGTTATAGGATTCCCTTTATAGGAATGATCCAGAAAAGATAAATGTAGAGATGGTTGCCAGGGGCTGGAGAGAGGAAGGAATGTGGAGAAACTGCTTAATGGATAGCATCTACTCAGGAGTGATAGACATGTTTGGGAACTATATAGAGATGGTGGTTGCACAACATGGTGGATGTACTAGATTTATTTGATACGATGCGAATTTCACTTTATGACGCTATTTTTAAACACTTGTTAAACAAAAACAAACATAGATGCCATATGTAATTAAGCTTTAGATGTGAATTGCCAATTAGTTGCATGGTAATTAAGCTTTGTAAACGCCATTTATTTTCTTCAAAGAGCTCGACAGAAAGACTTCCAAAAGATTAGATCCGCAGCGAAAGTCAGTCATTGTTGCTAAAACATCATTGTCGTCAACATAACAAGCCATGTGGCAAATTTGTTTGCAATTTACGGAAGAAACAAACATTATCAAGAGAACCAACTGGGAGGATTTGTTGATGCTGGATTTGTACAGAGAAGCTTCGCAGCACCTTTAACAAAAAACAAATTGCTTTTTGACTCAACACTGCACCCATAACAAGTGGAAATTTCTCCTACTTTCATCTCAGCTGAGGATGAGAATTATATGTAAGTGAATAACGAATGAGAGCTATTTAGACACATGAATATCAGTGTCCGTGGCTTGTGGACCAGTCCTTGGTTTTCAGCAGCTTAGGCACTTGGCTGCTCTAACTTGCATTTGCATCCTGATTTTTGAAGATGGCATCTGAATCTGTTGCACATATTGCATTGTCCTTAGATATTGGAGAAGCTGGGATTTGTGATTGCTTTTGGTGTCGTTTTCTTTTTTGTTTAAATGAAAATCAGAAGGACCTGGAAACATCACAAGCATTTTTGCGATCTGCATATTCCTTTATTTTTATTGGGGGAGGGGGATTTTATTTTATTTGTTAATCTTTATTGTTGAAAGTATTAGATATGTCCCCTTGACTGGAATGGACCCTGGGACTCTCCACAGGCTGACGTTCTATTCACTGAGCCAAACCAGCTAGGGCTGTACCACAGGTGTTTGTTTGTTTGTTTGTTTTTATCCATTCATCTGCTGATGGGCACTTGGGCTGTTTCCAAATCTTAGCTATTGTAAATTGTGCTGCTATGAAAAAAAAAATCAAACTCTAGTTCCTTCCCTTGGATTTCAATAAGGAGAAGCAAGTAGGGGTTAGGAGTCTAAGGAACGAAATTGGAAATCTGGTTCAGCCCCTTATGAACTCACATTGCAGTGTACACAGTAGGTAGTTCTAATTAGTATCATTGTCAGAACAAACAAACAAAAACACAGAGATCTGAAAGAGAAGGGAAGACTATGAGAAAGAAAGAAGAAAGGGAAAATGGAAAAAGGAAAGAAGCACATGAGGAAAGATCGAGAAGGGCGTCAAGAGAATCACTGGTTGACCTTTCTGAAACATAATGCCAGATTTCTGAATCTTTGCCCTGTTGTTCCTCTGATTTTCTATGATGTTTCGTTTCTTTGCTACTTTCTCTGTTCAGGGACATTATTTAAAGTGTCTCATCATTTTTCCATCTCTTCTTGAGTAGTACTATATGACTACACAGCATTCTTTAAGGGGATAAAGAAACAGAAAACCATGCCCCACCAGTGTCACTCAGTGGTTGGACATAGACCCATGAACTAAGAGGACATGGTTTGATTCCCTGTCAGGGACATTTGCTGGGCCTTAGGGCTCGATTCCTAGTAGAGGGTGTGCAGGAGGCAGTCAATCAATGATTCTCTCTCATCATTGATATTTCTCTCTCTCCCTCTCCCTTCCTCTCTAAAATCAATAAAAACATATTTTTAAAAAGAAATAAACAGAAATCTAGTGAGGTGAACAAGATCTGCGAGTCAGATTTTTAACTAGACCTAAACATAATGGCAATCTTGCTGTCTGAGCCCCCAAACCAGGAAATAACGATTTCTCCTGGTGAATCTTTTCTCTGACTACTGAAGTAATAACGATCCCCACAGGGAGTTTAGAAACACAGGAAAGCACTAGAAAAACCTTAAGATCATAGTAAACATCCCCACCCAGAGATAACAGCAAATATTTTATGTTTTACCTTCTAGTCTTTTCTATCATGCCTACGGTCTCAATCTGTAGTCTTCTCATTTTTTAGTTTTCATTATTTCATGAGCATTTTCTATGTATTTTTCCAAAACGCCATTGCAGTTGTGTAGCTGTACTTTAGTTCATTGAACATTAATAAAACTTTAACAATAAGCTTTCTAACCCAACTCATACCCCACCCCAAACTCTTCCCCCCACAGTCGGACTATAGCTGTAAAAGACATGGGGATGTAAATGTCACACGGGCCTTAAGCTTAAGTGTTGTCATAAGTCTCAGTTTACAAATAAAAATTTAAAAATCAAAGAAATTGGGAAAGATCGACTGTACTGCCCTGATCCCAAGTATTTTTTTACTCTTTATAAATCACACACTGGTTACTCCCACATCAATTTCATATCGCCACAGGCGTAAAGCAAGTCTTCCCCACTAAAGTCCTCCTTTGATTTGAGTTTGTCCCTACTTTAAAGTAGGCAAGGCCATGTCCTCCGGGATACAAAGCCATCATTCCGGCCACAGACAGGATCAGGCCTTGACTTTTCCTGAGTCAAGGAGGCAACTTGCCAACAAAATTAACAAAGTGATGTCTCAGCTGACTGAAATCTGATCCAACTTACCGCAGCCCTGAAATACAAACAAATGTGAAAGCTGACACATGCGCTACATTGAGGTTTCCTTGTTGTTTGCTTCAAACAGGAGAAGTGTAAACTGCAGGTGAGAAGCATCTTAAGTATCCTGACTCCCTTAAATATTTTAATCTCCTCATAAGTAAAATACCAGGCATTAGAGAAATATTTGTTGACAAATGAGTGAAGATGTAATTTTTAGCATTTAATAATGTAGAGATAAAAAAAAAAAAAAAAAAAAACAGAGAAAAGGAATCGACATTTTCTAGTCACCTTTTCTTTTATTTTCCTTTTTTTTTTTTTAATCCTCACCTGAGGATATGTTTCTATTGATTTTTAAAGAGAGAGGAAGGGAGAGAGAGAAACCTTGATTGGCTGCATCCCGTATGTGCCCCAAACAGGAATTGAACCTGTGACCCTGTGGTGCATGGGATGATGCTCCCACCAACTGAGCCACACCAGGGAGGGCCAGTGTGCATTTTTGATAATGTCAAATGACTATTCCAGTTTATGCCAATTTACTTTATCTGTTATTTTTGTTAATCCTCACCTGTGGATAATTTTTCGTTGAGTTTTCAGAGGGAGGAAGTGAGAGGAGGAGGGGGGGGAGAGAGAGAGAGAAGAGAAAAGAGAGAAGAGAGAAGAGAGAGGAGAGAGGAGAGAAAGGAACATAGATGTGAGAGAGACAATTGTTCGCCTCCTACACGCCCCAACCGGAGCCAGGGAATTGAACCTGCAACCCAAGTACATGCCCTTGACTGGGAATCCAACCCCTGATCCTTTGATGGGTGGGCCAGCACTCTAACCACTGACCCACACAGGCCCGGGCAGGAATTAACTCGTGAACTTGCAGGAAGAGAAGGCGCTATAAACTCGCCTAAGTCCTGCTACCGCTGTTTGCTAGTTTTGTTTTTCTGCAAGTCACTCTGAACTTTTTTGCTTCAGAGAAAAAGAATACATCTCTGAGCCTTAGTTTCTCCATCTATAAAATCACATTGGAACCGTTTGTCTTCTTCACAGAGGGGCGGGGTGGGGGGCAAGCGGGGGGGGGGGGGGGGGCTGTTGCAAATTCAGTTGAGAAAACAGTGATGGCTCAGAGGCAGAGTGAATGGATTTGGGAAACCAACGGAGTTCAGACCACATACAGCGCCTCGTCTTTAGCCATGTCACCTTGGAGGAGTTACTCAAGTTCAATAAGCCCGCGTCCTCACCAATGAATGGGGTAACAGGAATTTAGGAAACTGCGCATTGTAGTATGTGTAACATGCGTACCAGCATAGCAGAAGCCTCGCTTCTAAGATGATGCTCAGATAGAAATCATATATTCTTTTCTCAAAGTGTATCTTTAAAAATATATATTTTATTCCTTTTTTAAAGAGAGGGAGAGGGATAGAGAGTTAGAAACATCGATCAGTTGCCTCTTGCACATCCCCTACTGGGGAGTCGCCTGCAACCAAGGTACATGCCCTTGACAGAATCGAACCTTCAGTCCACAGGTCGACTCTCTCTATCCACTGGGTCAAACTGGTTAGGGCTGAGTGTTGTTTCATTTCGTTTTGTTTTGTTTTTTTAATCATAGTTTAGCATTATAAGATTTATGCTTCTGTATTTCCTTTGTATTTAATTCTTTCAGCCCTTGCTGGAGACGATAAATTCAAAATTAAAAGACATCGAGTTTGATATTTTTTTCAGCATGATATGTCACTGATTAACATAAAAATTTAGAATTTAGAAAGCTCTAGAAAATTACAACTCATTTAGAAAACAAGGGAAACTGCCATATGATCATGATTTGTACCTATTAGAACTATTTTATCACAACCAATTATCTTATCAATATTTTTGCTTTTTTTTTTAAAAAAAAAGAAAGTAGATATTGTGGTTTTATTGTACTTTTCTGATAATCTCTTTTTATCATTTTATTCTATTTCAAAGGACATTTGACCTCATTTTAAACACATATTAAAAACAGATTGACTTGAGCACTGTGAGGTGGGTTAGTTTAAATTTGCATTTTTACGGTCACCTCACAGTCATTTTCACATCTTCCAAACCAAGCTTGAAAATTAAAGTTGTTTTAATCCAGTGTGCATGAGTAGTAAAGAGAGCCTCCAACCTTCCTTCTATACTCTCAAACACATTTTTTATTTTTTTTTTACTTCACCTCCAAAATCTTAAACTACCCTTTGGATACTCGTGCATCTTGGTTTAAATTCTTTAGGCCATGGCCGAGGCGCTCATTGTCACAATAGATTTCTTCTCCGTCATGTGTGAAGCACAAGGGAGAGTAAGCACATTAGTCTCTTGTTTTAAAAGTCAGTCTCGGGGAGATCTACTTCAAAAGCTTGGGGTTCAACTTTGAAGTTTCCTCCACTTCCAATGCTTTGCTTTGAAATGTACTGTGGAAAGAAACGTGCACAAAGACACCCCGAATTTTAACATTTATTAAGGATCCCTTCCTGTGCTGAAAAAGAAAAGCAAAATAATAAGTGAGGGAAAGTCAGTCTAAAAGAAAACTTGTAGAGATATAGAACTCAAATTTTCTTTTATAAAAAAATGCTTATTTTGCAAAAGTTTTGGCGTTCTCTTTCTTCATGGTTTATCCTATTAACAACTTTCAAGATACAAGCTGATCGTTCTAAAAAAGATAATATTGTAAACAGTTTCAGTATTCTTAAAGCTCCTATTAAAATTAAAAGAGCATTGAATAGAGACCACCACTTGCAATCACGGGTAAGAAAGAGTGGGGCTGTGTGTCTTTGTCCTGTGATAATAATTTAATCTGTTATTTTGTGAAACTAGGAACAGAAGAAAGGTATTATAACAGACATATGGCATTTGTTTCTTACTTAGAAGTCATAAACTATGGTATTCCCTGAAAGGCAGGCGTGTTTACCTGTTTTGCTTACTAATTGTGAATAGTAATGCCAATCATATTGTAGGTGCTGAAAAAAACATTTGCTAAATAAATGATTGAATCTGTAATAAACCAGAGAGGATACAGGAAGAAAAAAAGATAGAAAAGTGTTCTAAGGAATTAAACATGAAATTTACTACACATAGATCCTTAAAACCTAGGGCGGGAAGAAGCCTTCAGAAATCATCTACATCTTTGTTCCTCAGAGGGTGGTCTGCAGACGAGCAGATGGGCATCACCTGAGCATTTGTTAGACATGCTATTCTCAGAGCCCACCCGGAGGTTCTGTGTCAGAATCTGCCTTGAAGAAAACCCAACCAGGGATTCACATGCGAGTAAAGTGGGCAAACCCAAACCCAGGTGACTCCGGTGCCCACAAAAGAGTCATATCTCTGGATCCAGTAGGCAAGTCTGGTAACCTACTCCAGGGTAGAGCATAATTGAGAGGCTTTGGGGAAACTGATCCACAGCTGATGTTGGTGTTTTTTTTTTTAAAGAGTTGATCTGAGGCTGAACAAAATATGGATGAAGACTAAGTAGAAGTACTTCCCATTCAAATAGGTTTCTTAGGAATCCAAACGGTGGTAAGTATCTTGTGGTTCTTTGGAAGGAAGGAAGGACCAAGATTGCTAATGCAGTTAGAACCTCAGACCAATGTCAGACTTCCCCTTCTCTATCCCTAGTCCATTAAGAAGCCCCTTCCAGGAAGCTATGATGTGGAAAATAGTCATGTGGCCAGTTTTGCACGAACATAGGACACAGACATTGCCAAAGAGAGAAATTTCCCATTGTCAGGCCATGGCACTGACCAATACAATCGGTTAATCCAAAGAAAAAGACACTGAAGTGTTCACTCCACTAGTCCCCTGCCCAGTGGGAAAGGGTTAGCATTCACCTTTGCTAAGAATATGAGGAAGAACATGGACATCCTCTTTTGAATGAACTGAACATGCTCATGAGATAAAGAGCAAATTGTTTGTGCTGAGACATGCCCCTGTACAAAAAGAAATAAACACAGAACTATTCAGATGCCTGTGATTCCCTACCTACAACCTACCGGTTCCTTGGACAACTATGAGTCACGATTTTTAAGCTGAACCATCATTCCCTATAGACACAATATTACAAACTGAATTTTTATATCTGGAAACACATTTCATACTCAAAGAATTGATTTAAGAAAGCAGAAACAGATGTGCCTTACAAACAACTCAGTACTACAGATAAACGTGCCTTTTGCTGGGCGTGGGGAGGTGAGAGGTCCTCTCACTGATCTGGACTAGTCTATTTTAAATAGACTCTATTTGGCCAAGGATGTGTCTCTTTCCCAGTTCATCTCCCTACGTCAGAGACAGCCTTCCTTCCTCCAAGGAATTTGGCTCTGCATTCAAAATGAAGGTCCTCTGCTCCACAATTCTCATTGCCCATGCAATGTGCATGAACGTATCCAGCAGCTCTTGAACAGTAAATGGGAAGAGGGTGAGAAAGTGGAGGGGGAAAGAGGACAGTTTACATAGTGACTTCTTCACTGTGACCAATACATGCCATAGAACAGTCGTTTATCCGGAGTCACTGTCTGTAGGCTGTCATCCATAAATAATAGTTGGGGTCAGGATAATAAATAGCATAGAACTAGCAATGGAAGGACAGTTTGATCAAACTATTTATGAATGCCTTGTGCCTGTAAATGATTTAAGACATGTCCGTAATCCATATCTTAGTCGCTTTGTTTTAAAATTAACTGAGAAATTTTAAATGAAAATCTACTCTAATAAAAGAGTAATATTAAAATTAACTGTTTCTCCGGGACGCCTAAGCTACGCCCACCAGCCAAGCCACGCCCACCCGCCAATCAGAGTGGCTGTATGCAAATTAACTCAGCCAAGATAGAGGCTGGCAGTGCAACAACGGAGGTGGGTGCAGCGCAGGCGGTGAGGTGGGAGGGGCAGGTGTGGCGGGCTTGGCCAGCCTGCAAACTGCCATCAGCCCCTCACCCACGCTGGCCAGGCATGCCAGCAGGTGGACATCCCCCAAAGGGTCCCAGACTGTGAGAGGGCACAGGCTGGGCTGAGGGACTCCCCCCCACGAAGTGCACAAATTTATTTGTGCACCGGGCCCCTAGTTTATACATATTTATGTCTTTCAGGGACCCACATATAATGACTCTTAGTTCATTATTTCTAGCAAAGTGATAAACCACCAACAATTTGTTTAAGGTGGAGAGGAGTTTCAAATATCTTCAGCAGACAGTGAAATAGCCACACGTGTGAAGGGATATGACAACAAGAAATGGCATCTGTAGTTCTATATGAGTCATTCGGCTTCATGGAGTTGGGCAAACAAGTAGATACAGAGCTGGAAACAGTGCTGGGTCATTATTTTTCCAGGCCTTTACAGCTTTGTAGCCTGCTTCCCTCATAATAAAAGGAGGGAGAGAGTTGCTCAATCGCTAGGTTGATATATGAGCTGCATCAAAAGTAAGAATATAATCATCTACTTGCAATTCTCAAGCTTTTTGTTTGTTCAATGGTCCTCTTCAGCTGAGAGATTTATAGGACATGACTTTCTTGAGAGGATAATTCTTTACAGTCTGGCACACACAAAAAATCAATCAGCATAGTCTGCAATGACAACGATGCTGTGTAAACATCAATTTTGTAATTTTCTACTGAGAACTACCCGTTCTGTCATAAAAGCGCATTAAGCCCTTATAGAGGTATAAAATATCCGTGGCAGGTATTCTAAGGAAAGACACTCTCAGTGAACTTATCGACCAGACTGGGTCAGAGGTGATAATAAAAAAGCATGACAGCTGGCATATTTGGAAACAGAAACATATTCTAAGAAATAACACCTGGGCTAAAGAAGAAATTAGAAGGGAAATGGTTGCGTGCACGCAGTAACAGTGATTTGAAATAACTTCGGAGGGAAGTGAGTGAAAGAAAGTGCAAAAGCAGAACTGCATTGGAACATCAAGAAGTAGAAAATCTTGACTACAGAAGAAATAGACAATAAAGACGTGGGGATTACAGCCCAGAAACCCACAGAAAGCTGACACTCGCCAGGGTAACAAAGGAAGATTCAGGAAAGATCAAGAGCAAAGATGTATCAATAGAGACCAAGGCTAAGATTGTTCACACTCATAGATTCCCAGTTACTAAGTATGGATGTGAACGTTGGACGGTGCAGAAGTCTGATAGAAAAAAATTTTTGATTCATTTGAAATATGGTGTTGGAGGAGAGCTATATGGATCCTCTAGGCTGTTAGAAAGATGAACAAATGGGTCCTGGGACAAATTAACACTGGAAGAAAAATCACATCACTACCGTGATCAGTCCATAAAAAAGGTCCTAATACAATTTAATAAATTAATTTCTAATTATTGGAAATTAGAAATCGACAGAATTCCCTTGACTTTAGAAAGGCTATTTACCAAAACCTCAGTAAGTATCACGGTAAAGAGAAACTTTACTTGAATTCTCTTTAGGATAAGCAACAAAAGAATATCCTTAGCATAGTGGAGGAGGCGTTGGTCACTGCAGTGGCTAGAACAATGTCTGACATAAAACAGTAAATATTTGTAGAATGAATAACTGTTGGTACTGTGAAGTCCTGGCTAGTATATTCATTTAAGGAAATGAAGGAATTCTGATTAGGATTGGGAAGAGATACAGACTCACATTATTTCTATATGAGTTTATGCTCCACATAGAAAAGTTGAGCAAATCAATCCAACAGACAAACCTGTTGTCCAATAGAACTAACCAGAAAACTCAGCAAATTCATTAGACCCAAGACCCAACTACATAAATTACTGGTATTCCCATATGCTAGCAATATCCAATTAGGAAATAGATCAGAAAACAAGCTACATAGCAGTTGAAGCTTTTGTTCAGCTACACATACCAGAAAAGCTCAACTTATAGTAATTTAATCAAATGAGAGTTTATTTTTCTCAGTATCTGAAGGCAAATAGTGCTTGCCTTCATTCGTGGATGCAGTAATACCATGGAGATCATTTCTGCAACACTTGTCTTTTCTATCTTAGGTACAAGGTGGCTGCCATGGCTTCAGGCATTGTATCCACATTTAAGGAAGAATGGAAGGAGGAAGGTTGTGCCAGGTACATCCATCTCATTTTTTTTAAAAATCTATTTTTCCCCCAACAGGAACCCTCCCCACAACAGACTCCAGCTTACATTTCACTGGCGGAACCATCCCTAACTAGGAAATTAGAATATTTTATTAGGGAATCCTTGGTAGCTCAAAAATAAGCTGGAAATAATGTTTGGGGTCATCCAAGTAATAATGTGTGACACAGATAATGTTCACAGTTCTCGAGAACCCTAATACAAATAACTAAGATAATTCTGAGAAAGAAGAACAGCAGGTACAGAGGAGATGAAGGAACTCGCCTTACCACATAAGACAAACCAAAAAGCCATAGTAATGACACCATAGCATGGGCGTATACATACTCATGCATGTGCGCGCGCGCGCACACACACACACACACAAATGCATCAGGACAGAGAGAATAAGAAGTGCTTAGAAGCTTGGTATGTGATTAGTGGCATCAAAAATCTACGGAGATACCAGTAAGTAAAGGAGTACTCAAAAAAAAAAAAAAAAAGATGGGAACATGTCAAAGGGACACAATAGCCAATTGGAAGAACTCCCATTGACCAAAATTTAAGATAAACATACATAAGGCCATAATGGTATACATGAATAACCTAATAAATGGGGGGCGGGGGAAGAGACAAATCTTTCCTATAGAGGAATGCCAAATACTCCCCACTTCAAAATGTAGAGCATAACCTCCTCACCCTGCAAATGTGGGCTGGACTTAGCGACTTGCATTCATGCAGTGAGAATGCAGAGGAAAAACTAGTAACTTGGTAGTCGAGAGACTGACAAATACAACCTTAATCAAACTGTATTGATTGCTTAGGGTTGCCATAGGAGACTATCACAAACTTGGTAGCTTAATACAGAAATTTATTCTAACCGCGTTAGTGGCTGGCGGTCCAAAATCAAGGTGCTGGCAGGGCCATCTTTCCTCAAGGCTCTGGGGGAAAGCTTGCTTGCCTCATTCAGCTTCTGGTAGCTCTAGGTTTGCTTGGTTTATGACAGGCCAACTTCAGTCTCTGCCTCTGTGTTTACGTGGCCTTCTCGCCTGTATCCCCTGTCTATTTCTCTTACAACAATTCCAGTCAATGGACACAGGGATTTTAGAGGTGACAGGGAGCAAAGTGAAAGCATGCCAGTGATACGGAGCTCAGCCTCATCTGTAAAATTAAAGCCAAGGTTATTGGTCAAGAGATGGTTGAAAACATTAAAAAGGCAGAAAGGTTTTGAAATGTGACTGTTGACAATGTTTCCTCACCCCTGAGATATTTTTAAATAAATATTATATATAGAAAAACATTAAGGAGGAGGATGAAATCCAATCATGTGGTTATATGGTGCGATTTGTTAATCGGATTTTTCAAACACCTGTTTTATTCGTTCAATCTGTAGCATTTTAGATACTGCCATTTGTGTGCCTGCCACTTGGCAGGCCCATGTCAGGCATGTGGAAGGAAATGGGCTTCATTATCTTGACTGAGTTTGCATCGCGAAGGGAAAGGAATGGTTAGTAAAATACAGTGAGATGATAAATATGTGCACTTATTTTGACCACGGGGATGTGAAACCTAAGAAATAAACCAGAAATCTGTCCTCAAGCAAATGTGTTTGCAGCCAATTTCATGTTATCTAAAATTATAATGATACATTCCAATCTTAGTAATCTTGGCTTCCTCAGAATTTCCTAATAATATTAACTTGAGCCTGGCCTGTATGTCTCAGTGGTTGAACATCGATTTATGAACCAGGAGATCCCAGTCCAGGAGAACATGCCTGGGTTGTGGACTCGATCCTCAGTGTGGGGTGTGTAGGAGGCAGCCGATCAATGATTCTCTATCATCATTGATGTTTCTCTCTCCCTATCCCTTCCTCTCTGATATCAATAAAAATATATATTTTTAAAAAAAATAATACTCATGTGAGTTTAACTATTTTCTGATAACCAAATCAGAAGCAGAGGACATCTCCAAGAAGAATGTGATATGGTTTTAAAGTGATTCAGACTGAGGAAGAGTCAGGTTAACTCTGCTTTTTTGAAGATTTGCCGTTAACTTTTTTCTTCTTGCCTTATCTTTGTATACACAGACAATGTCAGCAGCCTGATGCCTGGTGTTACATTCTTGTACATGATAGATGCGTGGGAGTGAAATGTGCACAGTGCATGAACGTTGAATTACAATCTACACATGTTGAAAGTGCTCTAAAAGTAAAAATAACTTGGATTCTTCACGAGGTCTCAATTCATATAGAACTGATGTTTCCTGTGGTTGTTTGCATTTTAATTTGGGTGACCTACAGTAGGCTGTAAATAGCCTCTTAAGGAAAAGTGAGTTGAAATCTTGGAGAGTTCAATTCATCTTTTAGACAGAAAGGAACTTCGTAGAAAGCAAAGTGTGCCTGTAACGATCCAAGCTTCCCCCTCCCCGTGCCTAGCCTCACTTCAGCATTGCTTTCCTTTGTAATACCTTCTCTTCCATGCCTGCGGATTTTCAACTGGTTGCTGTCTGTGTCTTAAAAGTCAGCGCCAGGCAATGCCCCCAGTCACTCAGAGTCAGACAAGGATATAAACATGACCGTTTTCTACAGGATTTATAACTGCGCGTTAAATTTTTATTTTACCTACTCTATGCAGTGGTTGTTTTCCATCTATGCTCCCTGGGGAACCAGGAAAGTGCCTTGAGAATAACTCCAAAACTCTGTCTGGCCTCATATCCTTGTTTTCCCTCTTCAACTAGAGAGAACATAGACCATTACTGAGTCCTGCACACGAAACAGAATGACTGCTTTCCTTTTATCTCCTATTGTGTGTAGCCAGTGCTCCGTAAGCAGGAGCCTCTTATAGTCTCCCCTGTACGTCTGATAATTCACCAAAGATAGGGGTTTGGGCCAAGAACGACTAACAGAAATTCAGATCCAGGACATTGTATGATTTTTAAAACTGACATGGGCTACTTGTGCCAACAACTAGAACAACTTATTCTGGAAATGCAGCTACATTTCAAATAGAGAAGCGTGGCTTTGTTCCTCACTGGAGTGTGCTAGTTCATCAATCCAAAGCAGTTATCAAGTGACACAAACACAGCCCACAGATCTGTCAGGTGAGGGTAGAGAGGCAAGAGCTATTTTAGAAAGCAACAAGTAAACATGTCACACACCAGGATAGAAATATATACGAGGCACTGCTCCTTTCACCGTCGTTCCATGATTTTTATTTTTATTTTGCCTTTTCTATGTTTTTTCTCCATACTGTTTTAGCATTGATTGCAGGTCCCTATCATGCTGGGAATGGCTGGTTCCTCTTTCTTTAGACTGATCCAGATTCACACCTCAATGCACCTGTGAACACCTTTCTGCACAGAGGTGCTGATGAGGCTGAAGGATTGACAGTTGCTCAACATTTTAAAATCACTAGCTTGCTGCACCAAAGACTTGACTTCCTTGTCTCCTGTGTCATGTGATCCTGTTGCTGTACCTTCTCTCCCCATCTCATCCCTGCTCACCCGCCAGAGCAGGCTATGATTTTGCTGTTTGGAAGTGTCTTGTCCAATGTGTGGTCTCTATAGACTGGACCACATAAAATTGTCAGTTTTTGACCAACAAAAATGGCAATTCCTTACGGCTCCAATGTAGAAGCTCTATTCAAACACCACTTTCCAGTACAGTGAAATATACTGTAGCTTAAGAAATATTCCTTTTCCAGGCTGTCAAAGATTGCTTTACCATCATTTTCCCACAACTCACTAATTACATGTCATTACTTTTATCTTATGCTTACATCATGACATGAAGACATGTGATTGGTATTTTAGATTCCATCATTTGAGAAGAGAATTTTCCCAGCCAACAGTGGCTCATCTAGTCATTTAGTTATTATTCCCACCTAATATTGCATTAGCAACTATCTCAGGAAATCTCAGGAAGTGTCAATAAAACTAGTTTTCCTGACTGTTTATAGTTGACTAACTTTTTATCATGATCAAGAGGTTTCGAGATTAACCAGTGCCTACATCCTCTTTCTTGGAGAAAACGGAATGCCATTGTGATGGTGAAATAGATATCTACATTATCATCCATAAAACTTTCCAAATCTTCCAAGGTAATTTTCATCCAGTCAAATAGAGCATGTGAGATTATGTGGGGCCAGTAACACAAAACCAAGCAATGTAATCCTCTAAAATACTTTTCTGAGGAAACGAGATATGTTGTGAATTCTCAAGAGCATTGTGTTGCGAAATTAATGCTACATATAAAAAGCACATAAGAGCTGCAGGCATCTTGGGAAACAGGAAAAGTAAGCCACTACCCTACAAGGAAACTTATAGTTAGACGATATTTCTTTCTTTATGTAGGGGCCCTGTAATTAGATGCATTTAGTAAATTATAGCATGTTTCTGTTATACCCCAAAAGGATCGTTTATCTCTCACTGAGACAATTTATCTTACCTAAATTATCAAGAATTCAACACCTTTGAAAGGAGTTCTTATCTAAGTACTTCCAGTGCTTTAATTTTATGTGTCTTTTGTGACTTTCACAAAAATAACAAAAAATAGAACATTCTCTACATCTCTAGTTTTAAAAGAATCTCCCATAGCTCTAAGAGAGTCATGCAAATTGATAACTATCATTGGGTTTATAAACATTTTATTTTTTTAACAACTAGAGACATCATAGTCGGATGAACATTTTTCCAGAGTGATGTAAAGTTTCTTACAACTACAAGATGCCCTAAAATAACTGACATTTTACTAAATCTTTTCATCATCAAGTCTGTAGCACTTCTATAATGTCATCGTTTTGCTTCAAATTGAACTTGATATCACATCTCCTATACTAGTTTTAGCCTGTCATATTTCTCTTTTAATTGTCTTATGTTTGGTTCATATAACAACCCAGACGCCCTCCAAAGAGTGAGTGGGAAAACAGATTGTGCACTTCCACACCATAAAATACGACTCACCGAGCCACGCCGGCCAGGCCTCATCACTTCTAAAGTACTTGCTATGCGCCAGGCCCACTTCAAAACACTTATTCGTATTAATCCAGATAATGTCACCTAAGAACTGATATCACTGTTGCCCCAACTTTACAGCCGAAGAAAAGAACTTCCCTGAGAGCCATGGGTAGTCAGCAGCAGAGCCAACAGTCATGCGAGGCGACGTGGCATTAACCTGCGCTGTGGGTCCCCAACGTCTCTGAGCAGGAGCTGCGTCATGGATTCTGTCCTGGGCCCCGAGGAGGCTGCTGTGAACCAGCATCACTGAGCCTCTGTGCCGGAGCCAACAGTCTGGTGTGGGAGACAGAAATCAATCACATCGACACACAGCTGATTGCACACGGTCGTAACACACGGAGGAAAGGAAGAGGGAGCTGAGGGAGTGTGAGAGGGGCTGGTTTAACTGGGCAGACAAAGCAGGTCTTTGTGTGAAGCTCTGTCTAAGGGAGACCTGACATGGAGGACAGTGGCCACCTGAAGGCTCCGAGCCCAGGAGGAGGAAGCAGTTGGGAGCAAGGGAGAATCAGGGCACATGCTGACAACCCCAACCCGTTTCTTGTTAATTTAATGTTTATGGAGCATGCTAAACGGGGGCTCGTTCTAGCTGTTTGTCTGCCACATAGACTGATAACAAAGTAAGAGCTCTCACATGCCACAGGCCTTGCAAGGCCCCCATTTCTCAATCCCTAACTAGCACCAATCCTGAGGGCACAACAAGTTGGGAGTTGAAAGAGGCCGAGAGCAAGAATTTCTCTGAAGAAGCTCTCACTAGGCTCTGTACCCACTCCCTTGCCCTGTCCCCTCCACAAAGGGAAAAAGAGGGGTGTCTTACCCCTCTTTCCATTCTGAGATCTAGTGTGGGGGCTCCAGGGAACATCTCTGTGGACTGGTGTCTGACTCTGTGGACTGGTATCTACAGGGGAGAGGCCAGGGCTCAGCTGTGCTAAGGAACGGCACCCAGAGGAAGTAAGTGAGCAGCATTGGAAGTGAACTGTGCTTCCACAGAGTTAAGGGTGTCGGAGAGGTTCCCACCACCACACATGGGCCTCGTGGGGAGCCAGGCTGGAGCCATCTTCAAAGAGACCTTGCTTAAGAGGTTTACCAGAAAGTCATGGGGTGAAGCCCCCTATCAGGGGCTGAGAGCTTATGCTGTTGAAAGGCCAGCCACATCCCACATCACAGGACTGGTCACTGGGGGTTCCCAGTGGGGGAGTGTCCTAGAAACCACAAAATGCATCCCAAGGGGAAGACCTATGTCTAGCTTCATGAACATCAAGGGCAGAGCATGAAAATGCCCATCTCTGAACACTGTGCGTTTTCTTAATTTATTCTTCCCAATTCAGGAGTCAAAAGCCTGGGACAGTGAGCAGGGGCTGGAAAAGTAGCCTGGACAGAAGCATCCGTTCTCCCTCTCCAGTGCAGGAGTCAGAAAGTGGGGACAGGAAGCACTTTAAACCTGACTGAAGGTCTGAATTTTCGTAGAACATCAAATAGGGTCCCTTAAAGCACTGAGATAAGACTGTCCCTGCGACAGTGTCCCAGAGTGGGAGAGTGTGGTGGCAGATGGTAGCCGTGGGGGAGAGGGGAAATGGCCAAATTCTGGAGATTTTTTTCAACGAGAATTTTCTATCTGGTAGATGTGGGATGTGGGAGCAAAAAGAAGGTTGAATCCAAGGTGTTTGGCCTAACGTGGTGAATTTTGGGAATTACTAAAAATTCCCATGAGCCCAGCCAGTGTGGTTGAGTCAACCTATAAGCCAGGAGGTTCCATTCCCAGTCAGGGCACATGCCTGGGTTGCAGGCTCCATCTCCAGTGTGGGGCATACAGCAGGCAAACAATCAATGATTCTCTTTCTCTCTCTCTCTCCCTCTCCCTTCTTCTCTAAAATCAATAAAAATATATTTTAAAAAATAAAAATGGACATGGGAAGCATTTTGGCTGACAGATTTGAGGTTGAAGGACAGCTTTGGACACTTAATTCTGAGATGTCCATGGGATCAAATGGAAAAGCTGCCAAAGTGATGACTGAGTATACAGATCTGGACTCCAAGAAGGCAGTCTGGGCTGCAGCTACAAATGTGGGAGTAGAAACCAAGAACTGTCTGTCTAGAAGGGCTCTGATATAAGAGAAAAGGCATCTCATTATAAACCAATATGAATGAAGACTGACGTGGCCAAAAGTGGAGAAAAAAAATTAATGAATTTGCATAAAACCAGATTTCTGCCAAATCTCATTATTCAAAGAAATCCTGGATAGGTATTTATTCTTTGGTAATTTTGACAGTGTTTTTCCCCAATAATAGCTATTTTTCAAAAGCTGTTCTGGGACCTTTTGTTGGATTTTTATTTGTTGAATTTCTTAGGATGAGAAATACCATGTATCTTCCATATTCAGGGGGCGGATAGAAAGCCTGGGGTGAGGGGATGGCTTGAAAATGTGGTAGAACCTCTCTCCCCTCAACATAAAAAATGTTCTCCCATTAAACGTCTCCCTCTTGCTTCAACTCTTCAGCCTTCCTCTTGGCTGACATCATAACCTGCCAACTACGTAATCAGATGCCTGGCCACGGGAAGGTAAGCAGCCAGCCCGTTGGCCAAGTCTTCCTACAGAGCACACGGGGCTCCAGCAGACAGTTAGCCTGTTGTCCCAGCAGCCTCTCCATCATCCCCCTCTAATAAGTCTTCATTCGAGCCCTCTCAGCTCTGTAGCTCTTGGCCACATAACTAACACAACATTTTTCTGGTGGAGAAAAAAGAAGTCAACGTCCAAATCACTGTTATCAGTGAAGCCCAATATAGTGACTTTTCTCCCTTAGGAGTTGGGGTGAAGTCCTTCTCCGGGAATGTATTTCAAAATTCAGCACCACGAATCTCTTGAATCCAGAGGAAATGATTCTTTAGAGAAGAGTGTTCATTTCTGTAAGCCAACCAGTCACTTAAGAATAGATGTATTCGTGGCGTCCCCTCTTTCTGAGAAGTGTTATCTAGTGATCCATGATTTAAGAATTCCGACTTGCATTCCTGCCATTGTTCCTTGGTGAACCCTCTAACCACAATAAAAAGGGAAATGTAGTCTCCCTCCCCATAGACCAAAGAAAATCGCAGCTAGAGGTCAGAGGGACAAACTAAATGTCACCCTGACCCAAAGGTTTGGAAAGAATGCAAAAACTCCATTATGAAAAAAAGCCAGGGGTCGAGCTGCTGGGTCCACTCCTGGGCTGATGCTGCTCCCATGAAGGATGGGGCCCAGAACACAGGAGGAGTAGACAGTCGGTAGAGCTGCAATGCAGACTGGAAGCAAAAGACAAGCTAGACTCTTCAGTCGTTAGCAGTCCTATAGCTCTGAGACTGCAGAATTAGGGTACAGAAAACAATGGAACAAACACTGAAAAAAACCCCCACAACAACAGCATAGAAATGAGGATTAACACAGCCAAACAAAGAAAAACATTTGTAATATATTTAAACTCAGAGGGGTTAGCTTTGACTGTGAAGGCGGTGGAAGAATTGGTTCCAAGTCAGGCTGGGAGGGTTGTTTATTTTGTCTTGCTCGAGTCAGAGCTAATGAATCTAATGACTTTAAATGTTCCTAAATTATTCCCCAGGCTTGGTTAGGTTTTCTATTTGGGCCGTAGTTTAGACAGCAAACGCTGATTTATTTAGCATTCAATCAACCCACCAGCATCATGGCCCTGGTCAGTACAGTGAGTGGTGAAATTTACACTCCTGTCTCTAAAACCCTTCAAGATTATAACATCCTTTCATAATTATCAAAGTATAGTTTCAGTGTTTACTGTATTGGCTTCTTTTTCCTTTTTCTCTCTTTCTTGTCTTATATGCTTATTTTTTTAGGCATATGCAGTGTCTCTGTTGACCAGAACATTCAACTGACTGGAAGGGCCCCGTCTCCAGCACAGTTCTCTCCAGTAGAAAGAATGCTCTGCACTGATGGACAGGTTCTGTAACTGTATAGTCCAACACTAGCTACCAGCCACATGTGACTATCGAGCACTTAATTTGCTGCACTTTCCATCCCCAGGATATTCTGTAACTACCATTTTGCACCTCTTAATCCCTTCACCTTTCTCACCCATTCCCCCAATGCCCTTTTATCTAGAAACCATCAGAATGTTCTCTGTATCTACGACTCTGTTTCTATTCTGCTTGTTTATTTTGTTCTCTAGATTCCATATATAAGTGAAATCAAAGAGTCACAGGTGACCGTAGCTAGTTTGGCTCAGTGGATAGAGAACTGGCCTGTGGACTGAAGGGTCCCGGGTTCAATTCTAATCAAGAGCACATGCCCGGGTTGCGGGCTCAATCCCCAGTGGGGGCTGTGCAGGAGGCAACTGATCAACGATTTTCTCTCATCATTGATGTTTCTCTCTCTCTCTCTTTTCCCTCTCCCTTCCTCTCTGAAGTTAATAAAAATATATATTAAAAAAGGAGCCACATGTAACAGTGGCTACTGTATTATGGATAATACTGCTCTAGAATAACTGAGAAGGTACTGTATATTATTAGCCTATAGACAAATACTGTCTTGTGTGCAAATGTGTCTGGAGAACAGAGTGTTTCTATCCCTACTGCAGGGAAAATAAACATATCTATATATCTATATATTTATATCTATATCTATCTATATATATGGCTAAGTGACCGACCATATGTACATCTGACCACCTGACCAACTGACCATCCAGTACATATGATGCACACTGGCAATTTAAAAATAAACGTTGACTCACGCATGCATGACATATGTCAAGCAAGCTCTTGCTGGCACCAATCGGATATGACCGACTGGCCAATACATACTATGTGCACTGGCAATTTAATTAACTTCCTTTCAATGTGCACGAATCTGTGCACTCAGCTACTAGTTTTCTTATATAGCTTATGGTGGACCATAAGTTGGCCTGTTGTGGGAATGTTGACAAAGTTAAGAGTATGAGTTTCTAGGGCTGCCATGCCAAACCAATGGAAATGTATTGTCTCATAGTTTGGGAGGCTAGAAGTTCAAAGTCAACATATTGGCAAGGCCATGCTCTCTCTGATACTCTGGAGTAGAATCCTCTCTGGCCTCATCTAGCAGCTGGTGTTTGCCAGCAATCTTCGGAATTCCTTGGCATGTGGATGTGTCACTCGAGTTTTATGGCTGTCTTTTCCCTCTGTGTCTTCACATGGTTTTCCTCTGTGTTTTGTCTGTATGTCCAAATTCCCCCTTTTTAGAAGGACACTAGTGATATGGATTAGACCAACCCTAATAACCTCATTTTAACTTGATTACATCAGTAAAGACTGATTGCTAAGTAGAGTCACATTCAGAGACACCAAGGGTTAGGACGTCAACATATCTTTTTTGTAGGGACCTAGTTCAACACGTAGCATTGCATATAGCAGTCATTTCCTTGTATAGAAGTAGGCAGATCTCTGGAAGCTGACATAGCTCTTCTCCTATTTTAATCCTTAAAAAGCAGCAGGACCAGGTCAGAGGCCCATATAAGCAGCATTGACCAGACAACTCTGAGCGGCAGAAAGGGAGAAGC
>PVJC01018594.1:0-31188 GCA_004026665.1 Murina feae | reverse complement strand
GCACAGCTGGTCCGTCCTTGACCCCCTTTCCGAGTCCCGTCCAGGTGCCGGTCCAGGTTCCAGGACCCGGGGGGGGGGGCGGGCCACCGGACTGTGCCGGGCGGAGCGGCGGCCCCGGGGGTCTGGCCCTCACCCCCGCCCTCATGCCCCTCCTTCCTGGCGGTGGCGTTGGAGACGGGGCGAAGGGCGAGGTGGTTTGGACCCCAGGAACCCTGGGGCGGAGGGTGGCCAGCGGGTCCTGGGTAAAAGGAAGGATGAGCCAGAGCAGGGAGCGAGGGGGCCTCGGGGACCCGAGGGAGTGAGGGCGGGGAGACAGCCTGCCCCCGCGCCCTGACGGGGGAGCCTATAAACTGCCCGGTGTGTGAGTGGGCACGCGCCCCAGACGGGACGTTCTCCCCCGGCACCGGACTCTCTACCCGACCTCCCTCCTCTTCCTTCCTCGTCAGCCAACAGAAGGCCTACAGCCCAGAGACACTCGGTGGAGTGCAAGGACACAGGAGCAAACACAGCCTGAGACTTGGAAAAATGGAGGGCCTTGGGGCGGGGGTGGGTGGGGTTGACAGGAGGCTGCTGGAGACCAGCCGCTAGTGGTTTCCGCTCCTGCTTCCTCTTCTGGGGGTTAGAGCCTGGGGGGGGGGGGGTCTTTCCTCCCAGAGGCATGGGTGTGTTTGGTGTTTGTTCCTTCGAATTGTGACACCCTGAAGGAGGTGGGGCGATTCCTAAGTGCAGGGCATTCCTTCCATGGGACCCTCCACGTCTGCAGCAGGGCCCCTGCCAGCGGAGGGGGGTCACAGCAGCCCTGGTCCCAGGTCCTCCTGCTCCAGCTTGTCAGTGTCCCCAGAGCAGCTGCCCACACAACTGTCCCCTCAAGAAAGTGGGGCCAGCCCTGAACTCAAGCAGGTTGGGCAACCTCTCCCCCGCCTCGCTCTTCTTTCCCAGGCTTTATAGCCAGAGCTGCCTTGATGGTCAATATTGACTTTGGCTGCGGGCATGGCCATCCACAAGGTATTGTTGCCTTAATTTCCCAGATGACAGGTGATGCTGCCCTCTCCCGGTACCATCCCGAAGCATCCAAATCCTGCCATTTCAGAGGGCGTCCTGCCATTTCATCTGCTTGCCCCCCACTTTCTCCCCTCCTTTTCTGGGCAGGTTTTTCTCTCCACCCTCTCCCCTTCCTGGGCTTGGTAAACCAGTCCCTAATCTCTTCCCACCCCAGATTGGAAGGTGTGTCCCTCCCAGACACTCAGACACGCCTCGCAGCCTTCTCCAGGTTTCCATAGTGCCATTGCTCAACAGTTTGCCAAGGGTAACCATTAACCTTGCCCTAGCTAGCTTCCCCACCTGTCTCAAGAGAGGGGGGTTCTCCAGTCATTGGCCAGCAGAGCCAGGTCACCCCACCATCGTTCCTGAAGTCTTGAGTGGGATCTCCCCATCTTGGTACCCAGGACAAAGCTGGGAGGAATATGTAACTGTTTCTAAAAGGTATACATTTGCCTATTTCTGTTCACAATCTCCTTGCTTCTCCTACACTCACACACACTCAAAAGTTAGCTTCGTGGAGCTCAGACTTAATTATGCTCAATACTTTGAGTCCACCACCAGAGTAGGACTATAGAGTTGCTGTAGGAGTGAATGGTACCCCTCTGTCCTTACGGGGTGTGTGCCCAGGGGTGGGGCATGTCCCAAAGGGGTGTAGGTGATCTTATCAGGTCTACTCTGTCAGAATTGGGTGCAACTCCAACACTCTCACTGCGGGGTAGGTGGGCCTGAAATGATAAATTAGGCCCTGTAGTGCCCCCATGGGGTGTTCATACACTGTACCCAGGAAATCGCCAGAGGAGGGCTGAGATACGAGTCTCACTTATTTACTTTTTTAAAAATATTTTTTATTGATTGATTTCAGAGAGGAAGGGAGATAGAAACATCAATGATGAGAGAGAATCATTGATTGGCTGCCTCTTGCACACACACCCCTCCCCCCACCCCCCACTGGGGATTGAGCCCGAAACCCGGGATGTGCCCTTGACCGGAATCAAACCCGGGACCCTTGAGTCCACAGGCCGACACTCTATCCACTAAGCCAAACCAGCCAGGCCCTAGCTGCTAGGGCGAGTCTCACTTATTTCTGCTTATTTATTTATAACACTCACATAGCTCTTACTACATTTGCCAGGCACTGTTCTAAGCTCTTTATAAATAAACCAAGAGGAACAAATATTAACTTAGAGTTGTTGACACAGTTGAATTATTGTTGCTTATCTCCACTCTCCAGAAAACACAATGCGCCTCTGGCCCTTTAAAGTCGCTCTCCTCCCGACTCCCCTCCCCCCTGCCCCTTCCCCCCCAACCCCCTCGGCAAAGCCCCCAGAACGGCTTCCTAGGCTGGGACCCCAGCACGGCTTCCGGCCTCCTGCCTGGCTCCAACCCACGGCAATCAGATCCCGGAAACTCAGGGGCTGAGCGACGCCGAGGGCGGGAAGTTTGAACGTCCTGGCACCACCCACTTAAGAACAGGCCAATCAGCGTCCGTCCCCTTTAGCGCCCGCGCCCCTCCCGTCCTGCTGGCTCTCTAGGCGGGGGTCTCTCCGACCAATAGCGGTGAAGGGGGTGGGGCCTGTGCGCGCGCACCCGCCCTGGCTTCCGCGCGCTCCTCCTGCAGGCTCGCGGCAGGTCGTGACTCGGTCTCGCGCACGTCGAGGTCCCGGTGACAGAAAAGGCGGGAAGACTCCGCGAGTTGTCCGCCCGCGGGGTGGGGAAGCCTAGCGCGCGGGCCCGCGGCCTTGGGGGCGTGGCGGGCAGGGCGGGCGAGGAGGCTGGCACAGCTCGCCCACGCGGCCCGCAGGCCGGCTCCATCCCGGTGCAACCTCGGCGTGACAGGAATGGGGGGGGGCGGGGGTCCACAGACTGTCCGTCCTTGAGGTACCGAGAAGTCGCCCCTCGAAATGCCCACAGATGACTAAAATAAATGGGACCTCTCCTCGCCTCAGCCCTTCCCAGACTTCCCGGTGCACTGGCGCCCGCCTCGCGGTGAACGCTCGCTCCTGAACCGCCTTCCTTTCCCGCAGCGCACAGCCTCCTGCCCATGGCCTCGGGGGGAGCGACCGCAGGCTTCCCCAGCCCGGCCCCGGTGCCGGGCCCCGCGGGGGCGGAGGACGACGCGGAGGAGCCGGCGGAGGTCTCTGGGGCGGGAGGCCGGGGAGTTGCCGGGGTCTGGGCGCTGGAAGGAAGGGGCGGGGCGGGCGGGGCGGCCGCTCCGGGCGGGCGTGTGGCGGTGCCCGGGGTGCTGGCCCCTGAGCTGGGGGCGCGGTGACGGCCGAGTGAGGCCCGCGCGGAGGAGGCGCTCAAGCGCCGCTGTCTCCTCGCGAAGACGCACCTGTGCGTGCTGTGGGGCGCCGGCTGCCTGGGCCTGGCCTACTACGACACCGGCGACTCGGCCGTGCACTTCATGCCCGACGCGCCGGACCGCGAGAGCCTGCAGCTGCTGCAGCGAGGTGGGCGCCCGCCGCCCCCGGACACGCTCCTGCCCCCGGACCCCGACCCCACCCCTGCCCCTGCCCCCAGCTCAGCGGTTTATCGGGTGACTTCCAGAGGTCGGCCTGTCGCTTTTAAGACTCCATGTCATGACTCAGCAGACACTTACTAGGTGTCTACAAGGTGACAGGCGCGGGGGTACCGTCCTGCAAACCAGCCGCGCCTGTCCTGGGGCTTGCACCCAGGGCACCCCTTCCCTCCCGCCCTCACCAGCCTGCTACCCGCCCTTCCTAGTCCTGAGATGGGGAGGGAGGCCGCAAGGAGAGGGCTGTGGGTGTCCTCGGGGGAAAGAAAGGATGCGGATTCTCTAACTCATTTGGTCTGCCTTCTCCTTCCAAGTTCTGGACGAAATCAGCCCCCGGTCTGTGGTTACCAGTGCCAAACAGGATGAGAATATGGCTCGGTTTCTGAGGAAGCTTGGTAAGGACGGGGTGGGCTGGGAAGGAGAACCAGGGAGGCCTGACGGGTGGAATATTACAGGAGATGAGAGGGTCTTGGAGGGGGTGAGAGAGAAGGGACAGAGGCAGAAAGACAAATGCGCAGGCTGACGGCCCTTTCTCTGCCTCCCGCACAGCCTCCCAGGAACACGGAGAGCCCAAGAGACCTGAAATCATATTTCTGCCAAGTGTGGATTTCGGTATCTCCTTTGCGTTGCTCATTTCCGAATCCCAGTTTCCCAACCCCTTCTCCTAATCCCACCCCATCGTCAGAGGTCTCTCCTCAGCCTTATCTCACCCTGAGCCTGGGTGTCCTCAGGACCCTCCTGCTCCCCACCCTTTAATCACCTGCACCTGCTCTGAAACCTCCACCTGGGTGTGTCTAGGGGTGCAGGTGCCTTGAGGAGAGAGTGGTGACACTACTTGGAATTGGAACTCCCCGACTTTAAGCCAAAGCTTTTGTTGGGGTGGGAGGGAAGCTCCTGCCTTGGGGACCTTGGTGATCCCTAAGGCACTTCCATAACTTTCCCTGATTTGCAAAAAAGACAGGGAATGTTCTGTCCTAATTAGATGTTAATACAGTAGTCTTATATAATCTTTTCCACCAAAACCCCCCAGTTCCAGACAGATTTCTTAGGCTGTGATCTCAAGCCAAACATCTTTATATTTTATAGAGAGATAATTAGACCAGGGGTCTGAAAATTTGGTTCTTGTTTCAGTTTTTCGTTAACTGCCTGTGTACTCTTGGCAAATCAGATCATCTTCTATTTTCTTTCTTAAAATAGAGTGGAAAAATTGGATTACAAGACCGTTCTCTTTCCAAAATAGGTCTGGAGATAAGCAAACAGCGCCTCCTTTCCGGAAACTACTCTTTTATCCCAGACTCCATGACCACCACTGAGAAAATTCTCTTCCTCTCCTCCATTATTCCCTTTGACTGCCTTCTCATGGTGAGAGGGGTCCTGGGAAGTCAGGGCTGGGGTGCCACAGGTTGGAGAAAGGCAAAAGCACCCCAGTGCTTGGGTTGAGTCCTGGGAGTTTCTAGCCCAGCCCTGGAAAATAATAGCTTTCTCTGGTATTGTCCAGCCTGTAAGACATTGGGATTTACTCCAGCTCCACCCTCTAAAAAAAAGTTTTTAATTGATTTCAGAGAAAGGGAGAGAGAGAATTATTGATCAGCTGCCTCACAGCCCCCACTGGAGGTCCAGCCCAACTTGGGCATGTGCCCTGACCAGGAACCTCACCAGTGATCTCCTGGGCCGTGGGTCAGTGCTCAACCACTGAGCCACACCGGTTGGACCCCCAGCTCCACTCTTGATCCTCTCTCAGGTTCGAGCACTTGGAGGGTTGCTCAAGTTCCTGGGTCGAAGAAGAATCGGGGTTGAACTGGAAGACTATAACGTCAGCGTTCCCATCCTGGGCTTTAAGAAATTTGTGCTGTAGGTGATTTACCCGACCCTCAGCCAAAGCAAGATGGGAAGTCTGAATAGTAACATTAGGGTGGGTGGGAGGTAGTGTTGGAGGGGCCGTGTCCTAGGACACACTGAGCACCTGAGGGGATGTGGAGCTCCCGGGACAAGCCTGAGACAGTATTTTGGAAGGCGGGGCAAAAGGGCATGAAACTGAGAAATGAACCTCTACCTCATACCCCAGCACCTTCCCTTCTGCTTATTTTTTGCCCTCAGGACCCATCTAGTGAGCATAGATCAAGATACTTACAGGTAAGGAGATGGAGGCAGGCTGTCATCTCTGGGAAGGGAGAAGGATTAAGCTTAATGCTCTAATAATCCTAATGAGGCTCCAGTTTTTTTTTTTATCCTGGGGCTATTAGGATAAATCTTCCTGAAGGAAAAAGAAGTCGGAATGAGTGGGAAAGAAGAAAAACATGAAGGTGTCACTCTTCTTTTCTGAAGAGAGAAACTGAGGCAGAGAGAAGTGAAGGACAAAACTTACATTAAGACTTGATCTCAGCAGGATGTTCTCAACCCTTTCTATTTTCTCAATTCCCTTTAAAAATCCAGCCCTAACTGGTTTGACTCAGTGGATAGAATGTTGGCCTGAGGACCAAAGAGTCCTAGGTTTGATTCCAGCCAAGGGCATGTACCTTGGTTGCAGGCTCCTCCCTAGCCTGGGCCCTGATTGGGGCAAGTGCAGGAGGCAAACAATGGAAATGTGTCTCTCACATCAATATTTTTCTGTCTGTCCCTCTCTTTTCCACTCTCTGAAAATCAATGGAAAAATATACTTGAGTGAGGATTTAAAAAAAAAAAATCCAAGTTACTCAGAACTCCCCCATTTCTCCCTGACAGTGTTCTACAGATATTTAAGAGTGAGTCTCACCCATCAGTGTACAAAGTGGCCAGTGGCCTGAAGGAGGGGCTCAGCCTCTTTGGTATGTGTGCCCCATTCCTCACCCCACACTACAAAAGCCTTCCAGAAAAGCAGCTACCTCCAAAGATGTGTCCCAGCTCCTCTCTTCCCACTTCATTCCCATTGTCAGATGCCTCTTGTACTGCAATCCAACTTTCTTATCCTTTTTGTACCTTCCTCAACGTGGGCACCTCCCCTTACCCTGTAGTTACCCAATGTCATTAGCATATCTTTTACTTTACCAATTCCGTGTTTATTCCTTAGGTTTGTATGAATGTCTCTACTAGCTGTGTACCTGTCTGGGGACTTGGGAAGCCCTTTGTGTAGAGGAGAGTAACTATGAAACTGCCCATATTTGATTTGCATTGAGTCTTTACCAGTTGTTTCTTTGTATAGAGGAGAGTTAGTAAATATGAAACTGCCCATATTTGATTTGTATTGAGTATCAGTTGTTTCTGACCTTAGGGTGTCTGTGGACATTGCCCCAAGTATCCACCTGGTTTCACTATGCATATATCAGTGGGTTGTGTCTAATGTTTACATATATGTATTTGGTTCTTCGTGAGTCTAGCTATGCTTGCTCTGCCTTTTTTTTTTGGCTGAGTGTTCCCTCCCCTAAGCTCATGTAAGGTAATACTGACTCACTTGTGGCCAGCTGCTGACTTTGGCTGCCTTTGTGTCCTGTATCTGGGAAATGCCCCCCAGGCCAACCTGCCCAACAGGCTGATCCCATGCTTCAGCCTTGGACACAGCCACACATTCCTTTCCCTGCCCCTCACCTCCACAGGAATTCTCAACAGATGCCGCTGTAAGTGGGGAGAGAAGCTGCTCAGGTGAGTGGGGCTCATCTCATGCTTTAAGCTAATGCATGCAATCTGTAAACATACACACCACCCCATGTAGTAGTAATAAAAACAACTGCCCTTTCTGTAATGCTGACTAAATACATTTAATCCTTATAATGACCCCACATGGTAGCTAGTATCATTCGTGTTTTACATTGTCAGCACAGATAAACATATATACTCACTCTGACTTGGACACATACAAGCAGCAGAAACACAATCACAAAACCCTAATGTATACATGGTAATATCTTTAATTATGAAGACCACACTTCAGTTTGAGCTATTCAAATTTGTGTGCCTATTTCAGAGCTCCATATGTAGAATGCTAATTACATATCATTGCTACCTGCAATTTCCACGGGCAGCTCAAACTCAGAGCATCCAAACTGACACCCACTGGCCCTGTTCCTCTCCCGGCATTCCCGATTCTGGGTGATAGCACTGCTGGCAGTACAGCTTCTCAAACTCTGACTCCTAGATTGAGGCTTCTCCCTCACCATCCATATTCAGTCATTCTCTAGGGTCCATGGTTTCTAGCCTCCATTGTCTCAGCCATTCCTTTCTCCTTCTTTCCACTGCTCTACTTCTGGCTATCATTTCTAACTGGGAGCATTGCATGTGCCTCCAAATTGCTCTCTCTGCATCTACTCTCTCATTTTCCCCAGTCTATATCTTATTCTAAAATACTGGTTAATCCAAAACAGATGTGAACATGTCACTCCACTTTTTAAAAACCTTAAGTAGAAACAAAAGAACATAAACCTCAGGAGGCCTCCCCATTACCTGCAGGATGAAGAGGAGCGCCTTTAGCAGTATGATGTTCAGGACTCCACCCACTCACCCCAAGTTTCACTAATAGGCTTATCTTCCCGTCACCCCTCCTAGATCCCTTCTTCCTGGATTCATCCTCTATCCAGTCATTTAGGGCCTTTGGCCATCATGGAAATACATCATGCCTGTGTGTATACTCTTCCTTCTGGAAAGTCCCTGCTCTCCACTTGTCAGACTCATACTTCAAGGTGCAACCCAACGGCCACCTTTTTCGTGAAGCTTTCATAGGCTCTTGTAAGGAGACCGACATTCACCTTCCTATGTGCTCATGCAGTGCTTGTTTATATTTTCTAGTTGCTCTATGGGATTAGTCATCTGAATTTGTTGGCCCTTGTAGCTGTGAATTCTGTGCAGTGGCCATTCCTGTTACCTCAATGCCTGCCACATGGCCTTGTGCTCAGTAGCACTCAGTGAGTGAGCACAAAACATAGATGCTAGCATACAGGTGGCATCATCTCTAAAAACTCAGCAGAACCCTTTGCTAGCCTACAGGTGCACAATCTTTTCCCCACCTCACCCACCCTGCAATGTGTGTGTTTTGGATGTTAATTTAAGATAATTTCCAGATAATTGCAGGGTGATATAATTGCCACACATTCTCCAGTGCTTCAGGTACAGATCGCTAATCTCAACCAGGGACGAGAAGGAAAGAGTTCTCCATGGAGAAGAGAACTGAATTAAAGCTTGGAAGGAATGCAGATTACCTAGATAGGATTCCTCAGGGCATGGAATCATGACCCGGATAATGAACTAAGGGCCCAGCTGACTTAAAGCCAGATAGGACACCAGGAAATTAAGTGAATGTCAAATATGCTCGAAAAAGCACTGTCTTAGTCCTCCAGAGACCTGAGTTTGAGTCCCAGCTTTACTTCTTACTAGCAGTATGAGTTCGGATAAGTTGCTTATGCAGTAAGGGCCTCATTTCCTCAGCTGTAAAATGAGGAAGCTTGGTTTGGTTAAAGTCTCTCCTGGCACGAGCAATAAAATCCTATATGTTTTACATGAAAGTTAGCTTGGTGAAGCTCATGTCCTCTCCAAGGTGGGGGGACAGACAGTCATAGACTGGCCTACACTGCCCTGGGTTGAGCAGCCTTTTATGGCCAAGGAACAGAGGTACCTAAAACCCATCCTCGAATTCAACTGAGTCCTCTACTTTATCCTAACCTGGGGTGTTCTAACCCAGGGTAATTGGCATAGAATACAGTGTGAGATACATATCCTCAGACCCAAGTATCTCCACACATTGTCTTATATAAAACTAGAGGCCTAATGCATGAAATTCATGCAAGAGTCTGCCTTCCTTCCCTCGGCTGCCAGCACCAGTTTCCCTCTGGCACCCAGGACCCAGGCTTCCCTCACAGCCGTGGCTTCGTCCTGAAAGTTGTCTGGTCTAACTAGCATATTATGCTTTTATTATAGACTAGAGGCCCAGTGCACGAAATTCGTGCATGAGTAGGGTCCTTAGCGGCTGCCAGCTGCCTGCTGGGGCCTCCCTTCACACCTGCCTTGGCCTGGCGCTGCCTGTTCACCTGCTCCACCATCCTGCCACAGTCCTGATTTTGTCTGGACCCATTGGCCCAGCAGCACCTCCACTGCCACCCACTGCCAGTGCCACATTGCTGATGCCTGCCATGTTCTGTGTTGCCCCCTGTTGGTCAGCACACATCTAATTCCCAGTTGGTCTAACTCCCACCAGTTTGACCAACTTGCATATTAGCCTTTTATTATATAGGATTATGACTTGCATATTAGCCTTTTATTATATAGGATTATGACTTGCTCTAATGTAGAAAAGAATCTGTGGGCTCACAGGGCCTTACAGAATCTCACACTCTTCATAGCCATAGGGAGATAGGGACACCCTGAATTGGATAAACATAAATGAGACATCTATTTCTGTATACTAACTCAATTAGTAGTCAATACCTCAGATACACAAAAGGTATAAATATACTAATAAAAGGGTAATATGCTAATTAGACCAGATGTCTTCTGGACATCCAGACATCCTCCTGGATGAAGCCATGGTGGCGGGGGCAGAAGCAGAGGTAGTTAGGGGCAATAAGGCCTGCAGGGGAGAGTGGTTAGGGGTGATCAGGCAGGCAGGTGAGTGGTTAGGAGCCAGTGGTACTGGATTTCGAGAAGGATGGGTTGGGGAGGGTGCAGGCTGGGCTGAGGAACTCCCCTCCCTCCCCCGTGCCCTGCCATGCATGAATTTCATGCACCAGGTCTCTAGTTAATAATATTATAAACTTCTGTTTCCACCAGTCAATTTAAAAATTAGACAGTGTTATTGAAGCCCCTTAGATGTCCCTCCCCAATCCTTTATTCTCTGTAGAGAAGACCATTATCATGAATTGAGGACTTAAATCAGCACCCATGGGACAATTACATACTTAAATAGAAAAAACAGGAAAAGACGAATGCCTGTGATACTACACCGGAGACACTTTCACAGCTATGCAAACTTATTCTGACTCACCTACTCAGCCACCAAGAAAGCTAGATTGGCCCTAACTGGTTTAGCTCAGTGGATAGAGCATCAGCCTTTGGACTCAAGGGTCCCAGGTTCAATTCTGGTCAAGGGCATGTACCGTGGTTGTGGGCACATCCCCAGTAGGGAGAGTGCAGGAGGCAGCTGATCGATGTTTCTAACTTTCTATCCTTCTCCCTCTCTGTAAAAAAAAAATCAATAAAATATATTTGTAAAAAAAGAAAGCTAGATTGTTGTCATACAGATGCTTCAACATACCACCCTCCCTCTAAAATACTGAGAAGTTGTATCACATACCCACATGGAATGACACACAAAACTGTGATACATGGACAGAGTTGTGCTCATATCCAAAGAGGTTCGGTAGGTACATGTAAACACCCCTGCAGAGAGACCATTGTACTTGCCAGTACAAATACAAATTGCCACAATCGTCAGGGACCTGCAAACACATTTTTACAAATTGAGATCACGACAATTATGAGAACAGATGTAATTTCAGGTCTCATCCCAACCTTCACTTCCAGGCTGTGGTTCACACGTCCAACTCATGACCTGGAGGAACTAAATTCTCGTCTGGACGTCATCCAGTTTTTCCTGCTACCCCAGAATCTGGACATGGCTCAGATGCTGCATCGGTTGCTGGGTCACATCAAGAACGTGCCTGTGAGCACAGGGTTGGGGGCAGGGAGGTGGGGAGGTTGAGGGCCGATCCAGGACATTGCACTTCCTGAGGGGCATTTGGGTGGGAGAGTGAAAACAGTTGTTGTCCCCTGTCCAACTGTCCTTATCTGACTGTAGCTGATTCTGAAACGCATGAAGTTGTCCCACACCAAGGTCAGCGACTGGCAGGTTCTCTACAAGGTAGGACCTACCTTCTTGAATCCTAGAAGTTCAGGTGAAGCCCCTCAGCTTATGTTCTAGACTCTCCGTGGTTATCTTGTCCAACTTTATCCCAACACTATTTTTAAGCTTGTGATGTGGATATTGTCCAAAATGTTTATTATTTTTTTTGTTTTTAATCTTCGCCAGACAATATATATATTTTTTACTGATTTTAGAGAAAGGGAAAGTAAGAGAGAAAGGGAGAGAAACATTGATGTATGAGAGAAACATCAATTGGTTACCTCCCACACACACCCGCATGGGGATCCAACCCACAACCTAGGTATGTGTCCTGACTCAGAATCGAACCAGCAACCTTTCAGTACATGGGACGACATTCCAACCGACTGAGCCACACTGGCCAGGGCTGTTCAAAAAATTTAGAGAGAATAATAAAATGAGCCCTCAAGTATCCACCTTGCAGCTTCAACACTTATTTCTTCTCCCACTTTCCATTTCCTGGATTATTTTGAAGCAATTCCCAGCCATTGTATCATTTTATCCATAAATGTATAGATATGATTATAAAAGAAAATTATTTTTGAAAATGAATAACTACTGCCCTGGCTAGTATGAATTAGTGGTTGGATTGATGGTCAGCACAGAAGGGTTGCGAGTTCAATTCCTGGTCAAGGGCACATGCCTGGTTGCAGGTTCCATTCAAGACCCCAACTGGGATGCATGTTGGAAGCAAACCTATTGATGTGTCTCTCTCACATCAGTGTTTCTCTCTCCCTCCCTCTCTCTTTTTCTCTCTCCCCCATCCCCTCCCTCTCTTCCTTTCTCTCTGTCTAAAATAAATAAAAACGTATTTTAAAAACAAAATTTAAGAAGGATTTTCTTTTTAAAAAATCAATGGAAAAAAATACCTTGAGAGAGGATTAACAAAAAAAATTTTTTTAATATATTTTATTGATTTTTTACAGAGAGGAAGGGAGAGAGATAGAGAGTTAGAAACATCGATGAGAGAGAAATTGATCAGCTGCCTCCTGCACACTCCCTACTGGGTATGTGCCTGCAACCAAGGTACATGCCCTTGACCGGAATCAAACCTGGGATCCTGAGTCTGCAGGCCAATGCTCTATCCACTGAGCCAAACCGTTTAGGGCAACAAAAAATTTTTTAAAGAATAACTGCCATTATCTTATCTAAAATTAACATAGTTATTCAATATCACCAACTAATGTCTAAATATCTAATTATCTCTTAAATGTCATAATTTTAAAAATTAGTTTGTTTAATTAGGAACCAAATATGTTCAACATATGGCAATGGAATGATGTCTCTTTAAGTCTCTTTTATGGGTTCGTTCTTCTCTTTCTGTCTCTCCGTCTTTCTCTGTGTCTTTGTGTCTCTGTCTCTCCTCCCTGTTCTCTCTCTCTTATTTTCATTCTCCTTACAAGTTACTTGTTGAAGAAGCTGAGTCATTGTCCTATAGATCTTCCCTTAGCCTGAATAACACCATCTGGGTGCAAAGGGGTTATTTTAATTCTGTCATTCTTTATTTATTAGCCAGAACATTTCCTTAAAGAAAATCTTCCTCTTATCCACTCTTTGGTTACCTAGTGATATAGTTCATATCACAGAAAGTTGCTTGATTTTTTTTTCTCTGCCTTTATTTGCCAGCTGCCTTCTTAGTAAACTAGTTCCCTAATATCCGCCCAGGTAGCCAATGAGTTTGTTGTTGTTATTTTAGTATCATTATGAACTCATAGATTTATACACATGCTTCAGTCCATTGCATTTTTAATCTTTATATGTGTTCAAATAATTCTATCTTTTGCTGATGGGAGCCTCTTGAAGTTGGCTTCTGAGTCCTTTAAACACAGTTCTGGTAGATTTTTAAAAAAATGTATTTGTATTGATTTCAGAGAGAAAGGGAGAGAGAGAGATAGAAACGTCAATGATGAGAGAGAATTATTGATCGGCTTCCTCCTACTGGGGATAGAGTCCACCACCCAGGCATGTGCCCTTGACTGGAATCGAACCTGGGACCCTTCAGTCCATAAGCCAATGCTCTATCCACTAAGCAAACTGGCTAGGGCAACTCTGGTAGATTTTGATAGCTTCTCTGCTCTCTAGGTTGACAAGATACATAATTTACATCTCCAGACAGTTCTCCAAGGAGCCCTGGTTCTTTTTAGTGAGAAATGTTATTTCTGTACCACAGTCTACAGACTAGAGGGTGCTCATCATGTTTTGTTTATTGCTTCTAGGTCTTTTCTATGAACAGATCTAGGAACTTTAAAAACAATAAAATACATAATAAGTTAGTACTAATATCACCATTTTACACTTGGATCCACACTATTCTTAACTTGTATATTCCTTTACTATACTTATCTTTTCAATATTTTCTTCTTCCATATTGGAAATTCTGGTCCTCAGTAACACTAAGAATGGTAAAATTACAGTATCACTCATTTGCTTTTTCCTACATTATATCCACAATAATCTTATTATGGAAATATTACCACTACTACCAAACTATATGATATTGAAAACAGTTCATATATTTTTTTGATTTTTTTTAATTTATTTCAGAGAGGAAGGGAGAGATAGAAACATTAGTGATGAGAGAGAATCATTGATTGGCTGCCTCCTGCACGCCCCCTACTGAGGATCTAGTCCGAAACCCGGGCATGTGCCCTTGACTGGAATTGTGCCCTTGACTGGAATTGAACCCAGGATCCTTCTGTCCCCAGGCCGATGCTCTATCCACCGAGCCAAACTGGCCAGGGCTGTTAGGATTTTTTTTGAAGGGAGAGAAGGGGCAGTTCTTTTTGTCCCCACTAGGGATATACAAATTACTGTATTTTAGTCACTTGGAAAAGTTCCACTCTGTGTGGTTATACAACTATATGGACATACATATTAATGTTCCTTTGTTTCATTCTGTTTTTTTATTATTAGGAATTTCTTTTTAATTTTTAATTGAATTGTAGGATTATGTAAAATATTTACATAGTTCCAAAGTCAAATCTCCCAAAGATATAATCAACTAATTCTAGCTTCTACCCCTGTCCCTCCTGCCACCTATAGATAATCTTTTCTTTTTTTCAGATTTTAAAAAATATTTTTTATTGATTTCAGAGAGGAAGGAAGAGGAAGAGAGAAACATCAATGATGAGAGAGAATCATTGATAGGCTGCCTCCTGCATGCCTCACACTGGGGATCGAGGCCAACCCGGGGAAATGCCCTGACCAGGAATCATACCGTGACCTCCTGGTTCATAGGTCAACGCTCCAGCTGGGCAACTCCACTGAGCCACTCCAGCTGGGTGATAATCTTTTCTTTTTAAAAATATGTCTTGTCCTGGCTTGGTAGCTCAGTTGGTTAGAGCATCGTCCTGATATGCCAAGGTTGCGAGTTTGATCCCTGGTCAGGGCACATACAAGAATCAACCAAGGAGTGCATAAGTGGAAATAACAAATCATCGATGTTTCTCTCTCTCTTTCTTGCTCTCTCCCTCTTTCCCTCCCTCTCTCTCAAAAATAAATAAAAATTCCATGGACACAGACAATAGTGCAGTGAAGGCCTAGAGAGGGGGCAGAAGTGGAGTGGAGGTAGTCAATGGGGAGTAAAAGGGAGACATCTGTAATACTTTCAACAATAAAGACATAGCCCTGGACAGTGTACTCAGTGGTTAGAGCATTGGCCTGCAAACCTTTAGTTTGCAGGTTCCATTCCTTGTTAAGGGAATGTACCTGGGTTGCAGAGTCATCCCATACCTGTCGGGGTGCGGGAGGCAACCAATTGATGTGTCTCTCTCACATCAATGTTTGTCTCTCTCTCCCCACATCCACTCTCTCTAAAAAACAATGGAAAAAAATATACTTGGTGAGAATTAACTAACTAAATATATTTAAAAATAAATAAATAAGAAATTTAAAAAATTATCTTCTCCCCTATGCTGTAAGCTCATATGGACAGGGACCACACTTTGGTTGTCTTATTACTTCAGTGTTTAGTGCAGTGCCTGGCACATTTCCTCCTCGTTATTTTATTTTGCCTTTGAGATCTTCTCTCTTTGTTATTGTGTTTTTCTAATTGATCTTTGTTCTCAGTCCATCCTTGTTCCCTCTCCTCAGCCAGAGCTGGGCCACCTTCCTCTGTCCATTTCTCCTACAGACTGTGTACAGTGCCCTGGGCCTAAGGGATGCCTGCCGCTCCCTGCCCCAGTCCATCCAGCTCTTCCGGGACATTGCCCAAGATTTCTCTGATGACTTGCACCACATCGCCAGCCTCATTGGCAAAGTGGTGAGTAGAAGGGAAAAGGCCAAGATGTGGAATATGGGGGAAGCCTGGGAGACACTGAGGTAGCTGAATGACCTACAAGGGGAATGGTGATAGGAGGTGGCAGAACATCAGGAATAGCTTGGAGGGCAGGGTTAAATCAGGGACTGCAGGGGAAACTGGAGCCCAGCTAGAGGTGAGCAACAGGACGGAAAGATGGTGCTGGCTGATAAGCAACTGGACTTCTTGCCTCCTCAGGTGGACTTTGAGGGCAGTCTTGCTGCAAATCGCTTCACAGTCCTCCCCAACATAGATCCTGAAATTGATGAGAGTGAGTATTGGGTGGGGATGGGCCTGTGAGCCCTGAAACACAAGCCTGCACAGTGGTGAGGTGCCATCCTTGGTACACGGCACTACAACTGGGATAATCGTGGCAACTGGGGCAGAACCTTACTTGCGGTATCCAAGTGTCTTCCACCCTCCTAGAAAAACGAAGGCTGGCGGGACTCCCCAGTTTCCTCACTGAGGTCGCTCGGAAGGAGCTGGAGAATCTGGACTGCCGCATTCCTTCCTGCAGTGTCATCTACATCCCTCTGGTGAGGGCAGGAGACTGGGTGTGACCTCGGGGGGCTTTTGGAGGAGATAATAGGCTTATGGAGGACACATTGGTAGATGAGAAAACTTGTGAAGTTTGAAGAACATGAACACCTTGTGGTGGCTCCAGCCCGAGGGAAGCACTGGGGACCTGGAGAGACAGTGCCAGGACATCAAGCTCTGCTTCCTCTCCTCTTACGCTCTCCAGATCGGCTTCCTTCTCTCTCTTCCCCGCATGCCTTCGATGGTGGAGCCCAGTGACTTTGAGATCGAGGGACTGGACTTCATGGTAAGACCTTCGACCTCTGTAGGGAGGTGATGAGGAAAATGAGTCAGCAGCTGTCAGGAGGCCTAGCCCTATCAGCACTGCCCAGTATGGGCCTCTCTTCTGTTTTACTTTGACCTTCATTAGCTCCGAGGTGAAGGAGAAAGGAGTCGGGTGGGGGCCTGCAGACGGGGTTGTAAATGTGGGAAGGTGTGAGGACCAAGAGATGCAGAGCCCACAGCTTGAATGCTCTGACCCAGTTCCTCTCAGAGGAGAAGCTGCACTATCGCAGTGCTCGAACCAAGGAGCTGGACACATTGCTGGGGGACCTGCACTGCGACATCCGTGGTGAGAAGTGAAAGGCTGGGAGTGGGCGGCTTCGAGATGACTGCCACAGGTTCTTTTCCTTCCTGCTCTCACTCTTTACTCTGACTCTCTATCTTCTCTGAACGTCTCTGGGTGTCTCAAACGGTACCTGCAAGCCTGTTTCCAGGTCCCTCTGCTGGCTTGTCTCTCCTTCACATCCCCCCAGAGCTGACCCCCAGCTCCTCCCTCACCTACCATCAGACCAGGAGACCTTGCTGATGTACCAGCTGCAGTGCCAGGTGCTGGCTCGGGCGGCTGTCTTGACCCGGGTGTTGGACCTTGCTTCCCGCCTGGATGTCCTGCTGGCTCTTGCCAGTGCTGCACGAGACTATGGCTACTCAAGGCCCCGTTACTCTCCCCGACTCTTTGGGGTACGAATCCAGAATGGCAGGTGAGAACAGAAGAGGGTGGAGGCATAGACACGAGGGGCCTTAAAGCCCCATATTCTGGGTTCACCCATCAGGGCGATGTGTGAGCTACCTCTCCACCCACTGCAGACATCCTCTGATGGAACTCTGTGCCCGAACCTTTGTGCCCAACTCCGCAGAATGTGGTGGGGACAAAGGCAGGGTCAAAGTCATCACTGGACCCAACTCCTCAGGGAAGAGCATATACCTCAAACAGGTAGGAGACTCCTACACACTGGCCTCGGCATCTTCATCTCCTCCCCCACCTGCTAGCCAACCCAGGTCCCTGCAGCTCTTCTGCTGTGTTCTGACCCTGCCTGTCATACAGACACTATAACCCACACCCTGTTCCTCACCTTCACTTGAGGGAGAACCATGCCCTGATAGAGCTTTCCATGGCCTCAGTCCCCTTCCCTTACCTCTGAATAGGTCCATGCCATTCCCCAGTGTGCTTCTGCCCACTCCCTGTCCCTCTCTACTGATTCTAGAGTGAGTGGAAGGGGCCACGTTCAACTGTGTCTGTTTCTCCTTGATCTATCATTCACCCCTCAGTTTAGCCTCCCTCACCTTCACTTCAGCCCATACCGCCAGGCCCAGACTCTGTCTCCTTCCCCGCTTAGGTAGGCTTGATCACATTCATGGCCTTGGTGGGCAGCTTTGTGCCAGCAGAGGAAGCCGAAATCGGGGCAGTAGACGCCATCTTCACCCGTATTCATAGCTGCGAATCTATCTCCCTTGGCCTCTCCACTTTCATGATCGACCTCAACCAGGTCAAAGGGAGCAAAGAGGTGGGATTGGGATGGCGGGGGTGGGGGCGGGAAATGGGGAAGGAACTCTACCCCTGAAAAATGATCAGGAAAAACATTCCCTCTGCTGCCTGCCCTCTACACTAGGGAACCTCTTTTCGGGGGTGGTTAATCCTCACCCAAGCATATTTTTTCCATTGATTTTTAGAATGGAAGGGAGGGAGCGTGGGGGAGAGAAATAGAGAAACATGACACATGAACTGGTTGCCTTCCGCATGTGCCCCGACCAGGGATGGGATTGAACTTGCAACCCAGGTATGTGCCCTTGACCAGGAATTGAACCCATGACCCTTCAATGTGAGGGCTAATGCTTTAACCACTGAGCAACACTGACCAGAGCTAGGGAACCTCTTTTGAATCCTTGCTTTGTATGTGGCATTGTTGGCAATGAAAGGGTGAACAAAGCATGCACCTCGCCATTAAAGACTTCCCCGCCCATTGGAGTGGACACAAGCAGCTTTATTCATGGCAGACGGTGGTCAGCGTTACAGGCCTTGGATGCTAATGCAACTCTCTCTGTCCACCTGGTACCCAGCAGGTAGCAAAAGCAGTGAACAATGCCACCGAGCGGTCTCTGGTCCTTATTGATGAATTTGGAAAGGGAACCAACACGGTGAGGGGGGATCTGATGAGGCGCTAAGGAGAAATGGAGGAGGGCAAAGGAGCAGAAGGGGAGGTTGGGCTTTAAGGAAAAGATTAGGTGTGTGTGTGGGGGGGGGGGCAAAAAGAAATAGAAAAGGGCAAGATGGAAAAGGCCAGGGCAGGTGGGGGGACATGGGGCACCCGTGGTTCTGCACCCTTACCCTCTCCTCTGCACAGGTAGATGGGCTCGCACTGCTGGCTGCTGTCCTCCGACACTGGCTGGCACTCGGACCCACATGCCCCCACATCTTTGTGGCCACCAACTTTCTGAGCCTCGTTCAGCTGCCCTTGTTGCCACAGGGTCCTCTTGTGCAGTATTTGGTGAGGAAGGAAACTAATCTAGTTCCCTCGGCGTCCCTAAGCCAAGCGATTCCCAGAGCTGGAGACTGGCTCCTTCCTCAGAACAGGGCTCCCTGGACACAGGGACCATGTCCCTTCCCTGTCCTCACTCCCCATAGGGACTGGCTGTGGGTTTCAGGGCGGGATGCTAAGTGACAATGACACACTGTCCCCTTTTATTCTTTTTTAAGACCATGGAGACCTGTGAGGATGGGAATGACCTTGTCTTCTTCTATCGGGTTTGCGAAGGTGTGGCCAACTCCAGCCATGCCTCCCACACAGCTGCCCAAGCCAGGCTTCCTGACAAGCTCATAGCTCGTGGCAAGGAGGTGATGAGATCCATGTTAGCCCCGTCCATCAGGGCTCCCTTCCACTGTTCCTGCTCCTCTCAGGGCCTGGGTTCCTGGGTCCATGGCATTTCTGACCCTTATTTCCTCTTTTCTTACCCAATTCCCCCACCCTTGCCCCTCCTCCTTGTTCCTAGGTCTCGGACTTGATCCGAAGTGGTAAGCCCATCAAGCCTCTCCAGGAGCTACTGAAGGAGAAGCAAATGGAAAAGTGAGTGGGTGGCCAGGGTCCTGTTCTCTCTAGCATCTTCTGCAGCTCTTTCCCCTTTCAGGGACTCAGAAGGCCTTTTTGCCTTTCAGTGACCCAGTTTCTTTCTGAAAATTTCCAAGGTCCGGGTTTCCTCTGCACAACCTCTTCCCTCTGCTCAGGACTGTTAGCCATTCTCTCATATAGCTCTCTGTGCTCTCTCCCCTCAGTTGCCAGACATTAGTAGACAAGTTTCTGAAACTGGATTTGGAAGATCCCAACCTGGACCTGGACATTTTCATGCATCAGGAAGTGCTCCCTGCAGCCACCACCATTCTCTGAGAGTCCTTCGTCAGCCCTCCTCCACTTCCCAAACCCTGTGGGCTGCCATGCCCTTTTTGTTTCTTCAGCTCCAGAGTTCTGTTTCCCCAGAAATTTTGTTTCACATTAGGAATAAAGTTTATTTTGGAGAAAGTTGTTTCCTTAGACCAGCCAAAACAAAGCAAGAGACTGGAAAAGAGATGAAACACCAAGTAGGAGTCCACAGAGGGACCTGCCCTGCCTCATTAGGAGGGAGCGGGGGCAGGCGCGGGGGAATAAATGGTGATGGAAGGAGACTTGACTTGGGGTGGTGAACACATACAATACCCAGATGTTGCATGATAGACTTGTACACCTGACACCTGCATAATTTTATTAACCAATGTCAGTGCAATGAATTCAGTCAATAACGACTGATTTCTGTGGGAAGACGGGGAATTCTACGGGGGCAGACTTTGTGAGAACTAATTTCAGACCCTACAGAACAGAGGAGCCTAGGGGAGATGGTCTTTCCCAGCATCAGACACACAGCAGGAAGAGCTCTGAGGCTGAAAGACTAGGTAGGAGTCTGCGACAAGAGAGGGGAGGGGCCAGCCCTGGTCGCCAGGGCGTGTGGCTCCACCCTTCCCACCTCTGAGTCATGGGGAGCCAGGGTCCTGCCCCTCTGCAAGCCCCTTCCAGTTCTGCTGGGCACAAGCCACCAAGACCCAGCAGCCTGCCCTGGCTGGTTTGGCTCAGTGGATAGAATGTCAAGGGTCCCGGGTTCAATTCTGGTCAGGGTATACCCGGGTTGTGGGCTCAATCCCAAGTAGGGGACATGCCGGAGGCAGCTGATCAATGATTCTCATCACTGATGTTTCTATCTCCTCCCTTCCTTTCTGAAATCAATATACATTAAAAAACAAACAAACAAAAACCCAGTTGCCTGAAGCTTCTTCCTCTGGGTGAGTACTCGCCCACCAAGAGGATCCAGGGGAAGGAAGCCTCTCTTCCAGATCTGCCCTCTACATTTCCACTCCATGTTGAGGATTCATAAGTCTTCCCCACTGTGTTCCCTTGCCCTCAGTCTGGGCTTGATTCAGTGATTGGGCAGAACCCAAGCAGGGGCTTCTAGAAAGGCCGTGTGGCCCAGAGCCCTAGTTGAAGTAAGCCTCTGCTTCTTGCATTTTCCAGCTGCAGGGGAGGCAGGCTCTGGAGCAGGAACAGTCTGCCCTATGCAGGGACTGCAGGGGCTGGAGCTGCGGGAGCATGGCCAGGCCTGGTTTGAGGGCCTGCGGAGAGGCACAGCAACAGCAGCTATGTGCCGGGGCCTTTGGTGAGGTGTGGGGCAGCCCCAGGTGTGGGGAAGGGGGCAGGGCCACATTGTGGACACAGCCTGCCGCTGCAGGGAAAGGAGACAATGGCCAGCAATCATGAATTGGGAGCAGCATTGTAATGATAGGATGGCACCACCAAGTGTTAGGGTGGCATTCATTGTTGGCATTGGAGGAGGCAGGTCAGCATTCTATTCAGAGGGATGGGACTGAATACTCCAATGGGTCAGGAATGGACAAGGAGGGTTCATAAAGAATAGGGTGATCATAAAAAGAAGGGAACCAGAGAGAAAGTTACCTGCTCGCCTGACGCACCAGCCTGCTCCACCCAGAGCAGCACACTTTGTGAGAATCAGTGGAAATGAGCCTGAGCTGCTGGGACCCATTCCCTATGAATTCATGGAATGATAAATGGAAAAAAATAAAAGACTTCTGTGCTGATAACAAATGTTTCTCTTAATTGAGTGGAAGTGTGGTGTCCCTTTCCCCCAAAGAATAAAGAAAACTGTGTGTCCTAAAACAAAACAAAAAAATAGGGAACCCTGCGCCCTAGCTGGTGTGGTTCAGTGGATAGAGCATCAGCCTTCGGACCGAAGGGTCTCAGGTTTGATTCCAGTCAAGGGCATGTACCTCGTTGCAGGCTCCTCCCCAGCCTGGGCTCTGGTCGGGGTGTATGCAGAGAATCGTGATTCTCTCTCATCAATATTTCTCTGTCTTTCCTTCTTTCTTCCACTCTCTCTGAAAATCCTACCCTCAGGTGAGGATTAAAAAAAGAAAAAAAAAATAGGGAGCCCTGGCTGGCGTGGCTCAGTATTTAGAATGTCAACCCATGCACAGAAGGGCCGCAGGTTCCATTCCCGGTCAAGGGCACATACCGTATTTTCCGGCGTATAAGATGACCCCCAACTTTTGAGATTTTCCTGGGTTAGAAAGTCCGGACAGAGACGGTATGTGGCACAAAAAGGAGCCGACCGGAGACTCCGTCTGTTTCCATTGAAATGAATGGAGTGCAGCCGTTTTTTGAGCTCCCCCCACAGTATGCAGCAACTGCAGATTTTCCAGTCCGGCTCAGAAGTTTCAGCACCCGCCCTATAAGATGACACCCTATAAAATGACACCTGGTGTATAAGACAACCCCTGACTTTTGAGAAGATTTTCCTGGTTTAAAAAGCCATCTTATACGCCAGAAAATACGGTACCTGTACCTGGGTTGCAGGTTCAATCCCTAGCCCTGCTCGGGGCATGTGCAGGAGGCAACCAATCGATGTGCCTTTCTCTTACACCAATGTTTTTCTCTCCTCTGTCTCTTTCCCTCTCTTCCTCTTCTTTCTGAAAAAGCAATGGAAAAAAATATCCTCGGCTGAGGGCTAACAACAACAAAACAACTTTAAAAAAGAATAGGGAATGCGAGGGGCTGGAGGTACTGGCCTGTTGCAGAGATGGAGTGGTGAGTACGGGGTTTCCCACCTGTTGTGGAGGGGTACTGGGATGAGGGACTCCACATGCAAAAGCATGGCCTGTAGTGACAGGAGAGTGGTAGATGGACCTCAAGTTTTCACATCGGCAGCCTGCAGCTCCTCCTGTAGAATTTTCTAACATTCACACTCAGAGCCTGGTGGTCTGAAGTTAGCCCAGATTCAAAAGGTGAACATCTATCTGTCTGAGAATCTGACTCCGGGGAAGGTGTTTATTGTTTTCAGTTGAGACTTTTGAGAGGTTGGGGTAGAGATTTTGGGTCAACACTGGTTTAACAGAGACATCGAATATTCCCCTCCCCCCATTCTCCCCATGTCTTTGAACATGCTCGTTCCTGCGCCATCCAGGGCGGGAAGGGAAGGCCAAGGAAGCAGGGCTTGTGGCAGGTAAACGGGAGGGCATGAGGGAGGGAGGGCAGAGCACAGATGCCCAGAACTTCTCTTTCTAGCGGTTGTCAACTCAGCAGAAAGGAATCATTCAGCCCTAAAGGGAGGGAGATGGCTCAGCCAGGCTCCCCCAGGGTGGAGGGGCCCTGCCAGTGTCTACGGCCTCCCCTCAGTCCCCTCAGTCGGAACAGAAGCTCCTATTCTGCCTCTTGACCCCACAGCTAAGGAACGCAGGTGGTGGCCAACTAAAGCCCACGCATGGGTGCGAAGCTCCTCCTCTGCTCCTGAAGGCTCCGTGTCACCTTCCTGGCGTTCGTGCCCTCACGCTCCCATATGCTATGCATACATGACCTTTCTTTGAAATCCTTCTGGGGAGGAGACATGTTTATTGAAACTGCCCTTCACATTTAAATACAAAAATAAAATAGAAGCTTCTCCTGAATTTCAAATAAAAGTAATTCTATAAATAAATAAATAACACTTTCTAGTTCCCCCCTACCCCCAGTCTTTGGTTTGCTTCCCACAAGGGTTAGGGAAAGTGCAATGTGGAAAAATCTATTACCCTTCATCCCAATCTTGCTAAGAGAAGGGACAAGAAAAACCTCCAGCCCCGCTGGGAGAGGTAGGGTCCCGGGGCCCATGGCATCTCTCACCAATGGGAAGGATTGGAAACAGCGCTGGAGACCCATCCTTTAGGGGCTGCTGTCACCAGGAGGCCAGGCCTAGAAGGAGCAGCACCCCGACGACTGTGCCCCACCAGGGGTTGCCTCCCAGCCCTCCCCCAGCCCTGCCCCGGGTCACCAAAGGGGAGGGAGGAAGGGTAGGGCTGGCCATGGTGAGGACGGGGCCAGATGAGTGGGCAGGGACGGCGAGCTGGTCCTGGGGGAAGAGGGAAAGTCCGTCTGGGTGTCTACATCCAAGTTAAGCCCCCCTTGCCCTGCCCACCCCGCGATGGCGAGTGGGGCCGTCACCTGTGGGTCCGGGGCCAGCACGAGCAGCCGGAGGAAGGCGTGAGTTGGGGGCACTGGTCTGGCTTCTCGGCCGGTCGCAGCCACAGTCACCACCACCACGGAGTCCGGGGCAGCCGACTCTGGGACCTGCAGCCACAGGCGGCCCCAGGCAGACTCATTGTGCTCCAGGCGAACCCTGTGGAGCGGGTGGAAACAGCCAGACCCTGAGGGGCGGGGCCAAGCGCTGGCGGAAGGGGAGGTGGGAGCCAGAGGGCCAATCAGAAGGGGTCGGAGGCGGGGCTTAGAGACGGGGTACAGAGCTCTGAGCGAGAAACCGCAGGGCGGGCTGGAGGGAGCCGGGGCTGGGCTGCACCTGGAAAGGTTGGAGGTGAGGGTGAAGCTGGAGTTGACCCACGTCCTGAGGTCCAGGTCCCGAGGCCCCGAGAAGCTGGCGATGCGGAGGCTGAGGGGGGCCTTGCCGCCCGGGGCCAGGAAACCCCCCGGGCCGCTGAGCTGCGGAGGAGGGCGGGTCAGGGCGGCGCCGCGCTCTCCGAGCCCCGCGGCGCCCTCCCCAGAGGCTCACCTCCAGCAGGACCGGGGCCACCCTGCAGGGCTGGGGGGCCGCCCGGTGCAGGTCCCGCCCGCCGCTGTCCCGGCCCAGCAGCTCCAGAAAGAAGGGCCCCGCGGTGGACAGCAGCGGGGGTGGAAGCGAGGCCACCAGGAGACCTCGCTCCGGGGCTCCCCAGGGCTCCAAGGGCACCCGGCCCAGCTCGGCGCCCTCCGGAACCCCTCGAAGCACGACGTGGGAGAAGTGGGGCAGAGGCCCCTCCCGGCGGCCGCTGGGGTGCAGCCCTGTCACCTCCACCAGCAGCTGGGTCAGGAGACCTGGGACCGGGGGCGGGAGAAGTGGTCCGCGTGAGTGGAGAGAAAAGAGGATGGTGGCGTTCAGAACAGGGCTTCCCCGGGGTCATTGGGGCGGTGGGGAGGGAGTTCTGTGCACACCTGCGAAAAACATGTAAATTACACCCGCGGGAAGTTAAATACACAGAGAACTTTCTGTGGGAAATCAATCAACAAGTTGGGGTGAGGAGTGCAGATGCACCTGCAACTGGCTGGGTCAGGGGGTAGAGGCCGGGGTGGGGGCCGTCCTCCACGGGGATCCCGAAGTGGAAGAGGAAGTCCAGCGCTGTCTGAGCTGCGGGAGGCGAGGGGAGTCAGACACCTTCCCCAGCGGATGTGACCAATGGCGCTCTCTGAGCTCCGCAGCGCCCCGCCCGCCCCTTCCCAGGATGCCTTCCTCCTCACCTTGCACTCTCACCCGGGTGTTGCCCGCAGCTGTGACCTGGATCTCCCAGGTCCCTGTCTGTGGGGGGTCATTCATGCTCACCATCCAGAACTGCCCAAAGCGGCGGGTGTGGCCTAGAGAGCCCTGGCCTTCCTCCTGGCCCTGGGAGACCCCTGGGAGGGAGTGGAGAGCAAGAGATGGCCACATGAAGCACTCTCCCTTAGCATACGCCCCTCGGCCTTCATTCTCAGTTCTTCCCTCCGCCTTGGCACACGCATGGAAGTACCCGCAGGGTTCCTGATGCAGAAGTTGCGGACCTCCCCGTGGATCCGGACCGTTACCCTCCGGAGCAGCCCATCCACAGTGAACACCAGCGGCCTCCCAGGCACCACCACTGGGGGCTCCAGGGGCAGGACCACCTTGAAGGATGGGCAGGACCAAAATATGGGGAAGAGATACGGCGTGGAAGGAGGGGGAACAAAGACAAGAGCAGGGTGGAGACAGAAGAGAAGTGAGGGACGCCTGACGCTGCAGAAGAAACCGACAAGGGGCATGAACCGGACGAGCTACAGAGCGTGACAGCTGGAGGCGAGGGCTTGAGGAGCAGTCCCTCACCGTCCCCAGGACAGAACACTGGAGCCCAAGATTGGGGGTTGGAGGGGGGGCAGCCCGGCTCTCCAGGAAGACAAACAGCCCTTCCCACCCTCTGACACCTGGCAACACAGCAATGGGAGCCATTTCCTTCCTCCTACGAGAAAGAAGTGCAGCGTCACTCATCTCCCAGTGCTAGCTGAAAGCCTTGTCCCTGTCTGGTACACTCACCAGGTCGGCCATGCTGTCCCCTACAACAGCTGCCACGTCCCGAATGTGCTGGTCTTTGGTGAAGATCACCTCGCCCCCAGAGGCCAGGGCCACCACTTCATAAGGCTCAAAACGCAGTGGGGACAAGACCTCACGTCGGACGCGGGGCTGACCCTGCGACGGGTCTTCAGTCACCAGGAATGTCACCTGTGCGCAGAGGAGAGGCCAGTACTCGAGAGAGTCTGTGCACCATCTCCCGTGGTCCCACAGGGCTCCTGGCTGGTGGCAAGGTCTCTGTCTGCCCTCTGGCTGCTACGCAGGGTCTCCCAATGACCCACCCCCCGCCCTCCGTTAGTAATTGCCACTCCTTGTACCCCTTGCCGTTGGGGGCAGGTTCGAATACCAATCCAGTTCATTAAGGGCAGGGCCTCCCACTCTTTAGTTGGGAAGGGATCGGGAAATGTCCAACTCATTGCCCAGGCTTCATGCCAAGGCTGCTCTGATCACCACAGTGTGGCGTGGCCCTGCTTATGAGACTGTGACCCTGGGGTCTCCTGTGTCCCTGGGGAGTCACATTGGGTTGCCCACCGGCTATGCTCACTCTGCAGCGTTGCTCCTGAGCCAGGGCTTCCACGCGGGGGGTGAGAAAGGCATCCTTGGGGGAGGCGTCAGTGAAGACAAAGATGTCTGAGTGTGGAGGGGTGTGCAGCAGGGCCAGCTGGCAGGGAGGGAATGGCTGGTGTGAAGATGGTGGCAGCAGGGATGGGGTAGAGAAGGGAGAGCAGGAGTGAAGGGAGTGGGGCCAGACTCTGGAGGGGGGATGGGGACAGGGACAGGAAGGCTCTCACTCCCCCTGGGGCCTGAAAAGGGGGAGAGTGGGGCAGGAGGGCAGACCTCCAGGGCTGACAGGCTCATCTCAGGCTCGTCCCCGCCTCCCACGGCCTGGATCTCATTGAGTTGCTGCCAGAAGCTGTCAGGATCACTGGTGGTAAAGACAGGGCCAAACCCTGGGAGGAGGAAAGAAGTGAGAGGCGGAGAGAGCGAGGAGGTCCCCCTCACGCCCACCGGGCAGGAGGCGCCTGCCCTGACAGTGCACAGGCAGGGCAGGGCAGGGCTCTGCTGGGAAAGTGGCACACTTCCTGGGGCCTGGAGGCCTTTTGGTAATGTGTGTAAGAATAAAAAAAAGCCAGGGCCTCAGTTTCCTCCCAGCAAAAGCCAGAACAGGGTTATTGGGAGACGAAAGGAATTGGTTTTGTGAATCTTGGAATAGTGCCTTTGACACATAAGTGGCTGAATTCTTCATTATTCACTTACTCATACCTTCATCGAATATGTGAGAAACCCCATCACCTGCCAGCTATGAGATTTATGCAGACTTAGACCGGCCCTGGGGAAACGCTCAGTCCTACAGGCATTTTACCTGATGATCATTTCAACCCTGGGAGACAGTCAAGGTGGAGCTAGTGGGGACCCATTTTATGGATGATGAAACTGAGGCAAAGTTATATGACTAACCTAAGGACACACAGTGAGACTGGCCCAGGTCAGATTGACTTCCTGTTCAATGCTATGTAACTGTCTCAGATACTTCAGAGGCCTGCACCCCCCCGCCCCACCCCCTGCCCCCCACATCCCCTCCTTGATCTGTGGGAAGTAGAGAGAGACCTGAAAATGACTGGAGCCTAAGAAAGCAGGGCCACTGCCTTAGCGTGGGTGCTGGGGAAGCGCCATGACCTGCTGCCCTTTGGGAGCAGTGGGCGCAGCAGCGATGGTTCCCGGTAAGCGCAGGCCCACTGCCTGCGGCACAGGCACACTGTTGCCGCTTTCCTTCCCTTCACTCTCCCGCTGGCCAGACTGGCTACCTGGGTCATGGAAAGGCACCAGCACATAGTGGGCGGGCTCCAGGGGGCCGCCCCGCCGCTGCTCCACAATGTGGCGAGCCTGAATTTTGGCGGCGTTGATCTCCTCGCCCATGCTGCCCGTGGTGTCCAGCACAAAGCTCAAGCTGGAGGCAGGGGTGATGTCCAGCAGCCTGGGGAGAGCCACAGGGAGGGTCTGCACACGGTCCCCAGGGAGCTCCTAGGGCGCCCCCCTCCAGGCACTCACCTGGAGAAGCCCAGGTCCCCCAGGCGGCTCCGCAGGAGCCCGAAGGCCTGGGTGGAGGCCACAAGGGCCAGCTGTGCAGCCTGGAGGTGGAGCGTGTGGTGGGGGGAGAAGCTGGGGGCTGTGCTGTCCTTGTTGATGCCTCCCCGTGGAGGCTGGGAGCTGCTCTGGTCAAAACGGCCCCCGTGGCTGCATTTTCCTGGGTTGGGGAAAGGGATCTGCAGGATGAAGTAGAAAACCCACTGCCTCCTACAGGATGGGGCCTTTCCGAGCAGGCCTGGCCCTCTCACTGCTTGGGAAGGACCAGCAGGAAGGATGACGTTCTGGAGGGTCATCGCACAGCAATGAGGGATCCCCAGCCTTCCAGTCCATCCCAGAAGCTGCCCTCAGGCAATGGAGGTCTCATTAGCTGCTCCCGCCCCTCCCCCAACAAGTCCTGGCCACTAGGGAGGTCCTCATCCACCCATCCCTTCCCTTTCATCCGTTCCCAACTTCCTCTCCTTCCAGGAAGTGAGGACCTAGAGACTGAGGTGCCTGGGGACAGGGTCTGGAAAGGAGGTCACTCCCCTTACTTCTGAGGGTTTTTCTGTCTGGTACCTGGAGGCTTGGAGGGGTAAGTTCCAAAGTAGCCAGAGGTGAGGCGTGTGAAACCCAGCAGATTCCCAGGACAGCTCAGCTCCTCACAATCGGCACAGGTAGGATCTCCCACTGCAAAGGGGGGGCCAAGGTCTAGAGCCCAAGACTGCTGCCCCACCCTAACCCCGTCCACCCAAACTTCAGCTTTTCCTCCGCTGCCTGAGGCGCCAGCCCGCAGAGAGCCATCCCAGGTGCCCCCCAGGCTCCCTGAATGGACCCTGGACCTCAGGGGCTGATGGTGAGACAGTATCTGCGGCCGGGACTGTGCCCGGGATGCCAGCAGTGTGGGGCCACCCCCTGTGCTGCGCACAGGAAGTGAGCTTCGGTGGGACAGCAGGCAGCTGCGGTCCTTGATCAGCTGGGAGGTTGAGGGGCAGAGAGTACCCAGCGGGCGGGAAGCATGTGGGAGGGGCTCAGCGGGTCTGCAGCCTGGTCCTGGCCGTCCTTCCGGGCGACCGCCTCAGGTGGAGCTGTGAGTCCTCGGAGGGCATTCCAGAGGTGAGGCGAGGGTGGCGGCCCTACCTTGTGCCAGGCTCCCCAGCTCCTGCCGTGGCCAGAGGAGGTGCGGGTGTGGCTGCTGCTGCCCCAGCTCCACCCAGTTGCTGTGACTGTAGAAGTCCTGCTCCAGGGAAGGAGAGGGACGGGCACTGGTGGTCTCGGCTGCCAGCCCTCATCTGCCGTGTGGACGTGGGGACCAGGGAGTGGCCTCAGGGCCTTGGCAGACAGGGCCCGGTCCCTTCCAGAGGCACCGCCCGGGAGATGGGAGGACTGGCAGTGAAGGGCCCTCTGCCCATGACCCAAGTCCTTCTCACCTGCAAGGCATGGAGGGCCGCCCCGAGGCGCTGCCGGGCCAGGGCGTGGTCGCCGGCTCGGGCTGCCACCAGGGCCTCCCGCAGAGCCCCCACCAGGCGTGTGCGCCCCTGGCCCAGCCGCTCGGCATCAAAGTGCAAGTCAGGGTCGTTCCTGGAAGTCGGCAGGAAGTCCTGGGCTGCATTGGCACGGGACACCTCGCCTAAGGCTGCTCGGAACCGCCGGGAAGGGGACCCAGCTCCGAAGTAGGAGGCAAAGAGGTCATCGGCGAGGAGGGTGCGGCCCTGGGAGACGGGCAGGGGACGGGCTCAGGGAAGCCCCTGGGGTTGGGCCATGGCCCACGCTTCCTTGGCAACTGGCACACAAAGCTGTGTGGAAGGGGCCTTCCTCGGAGGGAGGGACCACGGACTGCAGGCCCAGGGATCCTGGTGTTGTGGCTGCAGGGGGTGGACATGAGGGAGCAGCAAGCAGGACCTCAGGGAGTAGCGGCCTCAGGACCCGCCGGGTCGGGCTGGCATGTGACAGGACCCAGGGACACTCACCAGGAAGTCCTTGAGACGCAGGGGGGGCCGGCCCGGGGGCGGCCGCTCCAGGAAGAGCTGCAGAGTGACATTGAGAGCCGCTGCCTCTGTCAGGTCCTGATGGGTGACAGAGCCAGGGGCGGCCAGGAGGCTCCAGATGTTGGGGAAGAAGGCAGATGTGGGGGACAGCAGCTGCAGCAGCAGCAGCACTGAGCCCAGGGCCAGGGGCACGTCGGTGAGGGGCATAGCGGATGCAGACCTGGGGGGCAGAGGCTCTCATCGGAGGGAGAAGCAGTCCCAGGCAGGCGGCTGTGTCCCTGGGCACCTGCCAGCAGGGCCGCTTCTGCTTTGCCTCAAGCTCCCGCTGCTCCAGCCGCTTCCTGCCCTCTCGCCCTCTCGTTGCCCAGACAACCTGAGGGCCTTATAGGGCTGGTTGGGACCTACACCAGCAAGAGGGGCCAAGACTCCTCCCCCGGGGACCCCTCCCCACCCAGTCTGACACCCCTCCACCCCCAGCGCAGGAAGTCCCCTACCTGGTGGCTGGGTCTTCAGCAGAGCGGCCAGTGGTGTCACAGGGCACTTAGGTCAGAGTTATAATTACCCTTCATGGGACTGGGAGGGAGGAGGACGGAGGCCCAGCGGGGTGGGCAGGACTGACCCCTGGCCTGTCCTCCGGGCCCAAAGCCACAGCAGCAGTGGCACTGGGCGGGCTCCCCTGGCTGCAGTGGGGAGGTGAGCTCTGGGAGGAAGGGCACCAGCGAGTGGCGCAGCATGACTCAGGCCTGGCTTGGTGCCAGGGCAGACCCAGACAGACACACCGCTGCCCACTGGGCTCTGGCACCTGCCCAATCCCTCGGCACCCCACTCGCAGCCAATCCCTGGGCACCTCACTCCCGCCCAGCCCCTCAGCACCACTTCCGCCCAATCCCTGGGCACCCCTCTCCCACCCAGCCCCTCAGCACCCCACTCCCGGCCAATCCCTGGGCACCCCACTCCCGCC
>PVJC01018593.1:0-31164 GCA_004026665.1 Murina feae | reverse complement strand
TTTCTCCTTTGGGAGCATGACTTGGTCATGCTATTTCCGTAGGTTACTTGTAGAGATCTCAGTTTTTGCCATTGTTTTCTGCACCTATTTTTATCTCCACCTTTCTTCTCTTCAAGAAGGGAACCTGGCCCTTTAACATTCTTTGCTTCAATGGCCTTTTCAGGATAGGAAGAGAAATCATATTGATGATTTCCTTCATATTAGAATGAAATCAGTTTCATTCTATTTCCTCTGAAAGTCTGATGTTGTCAATTGCTTGACTATACTAGAGACTCATTAAAGATATTAAGTGTCCTGCCCTAGCTGGTTTTGTTCAGTGGATGGAACTTCGGCCTGTGGACTGAAGGGCCCGGGTTCAATTCTAAGTCAAAGACACGTACCCATGCTGTAGGTTTGATCCCTAGCCTTGGTCAGGGTGAGTGCAGAAGACAACCAATCAATGTGTCTCATATCCATGTTTCTCTTTCTCTCCTTCCCCACCCTCACCCCACCCCCTTCCACTCTGAAAATCAATGGAAAAAATATTCTCTGGTGAGGATTAACAAAACAAGTAATAATAATAATAGCTTTGTACTTTAAGTAAAAAGTGATTTCTCTATCTTAAAAAATAATTTTGGAGCTAATAGAAGTCTCCCCAAATATTAGATTACATGTAGAATCAGATCAATATGTTTTTTTTAAGTGTAAGGATATCTAGGAGCTAGAGGAAGGGGGGGGGGGAGATGTGACATTATTAGAATTAACTTGCTAATCTTGCCAACACTTATTTAACTCCTACTTTGTTCTAGGTAGTGTTGGGTATCAACTATTAATATTATCATTCAATATGAAGATTATTAAGACAGTGAAATATGATTGGTACTAACAGAAGCATAAACCCAACGTCGTGGGAGGAGCCCTATATGTCTGAAGGGCCATCCAGGGTGGTCCAGAGATTTGTTTGAAAGAAGAGGAAGAATTATTTAAGGAATCATCTGCTCTGCAGAGTGAAGTTACTTAGTTGTCTCTGAGATAACCTGCACTTCAAATTTTTTTATTTGAAAGGAATATAAAATATCCCAACAAGGCCAGCAAGTTAAAATACACTCATATTCAGTGTGCTAATGTGTGGGGGATGATTTCAGTTCAATACTAATTAGAAAGGGCTTAGCAAGGACTTTGTTGGCTGGGTTACGCCACAAAGCATAGGAGTTGCTTACATTTGCAATGCTTTGAAATCTGGTTTTGTGTTCTTCAGTAGAATAATGATTTGCAGGCTAGTCCTGTGGAGATTGCCCAATTGTGCTACCATGCTGCTTAGGATATCCTGAGCCAATCTAGACAATGTTGGAAAGCAAGTAGGTTTGGTATTAGTCCTACTGTTCCCCAGGACTCTACACTTCTACTTCCCTTTTTACAGGACACTTGTCCTTAACCTCAATAGGGTGTTGATAAGAGATCAAATCCCCCACCTATTCAAATGAGGGATGGCCTTATTGGAAAGCAAACATCTGAGAATCCGTTTTTGCCATTGTTTTCTGCACCTATTTTTTCTCTACCCTTCTCCTCCTCAAGAAGGTAGACAAGGGTCAGGAGCTGAGTGCAAATGTGTTCTTGCTGTGTTTCCTTGCAAGACCAACTCTGGTACTATTTATTTTATAGCTATAAAAACTGCAATTGGAAGTTAACATAATTAATATCTGTGACTTACAAATTGTTTTGCAACCAAATTCCCGCAATCAAAGCCATGTATTATATTAGAAAGGTTACCCTTTCTCCACATTTTTCCTTTAGCTTGAAAATAGGGAGCAAGAAATACTAAATGGCATTGAGAGATAATAGCTCTGAGCTGGAGAATTTTAAATAGGCTTCCAATTTATCAAACCTGACTCTTCCCATTCCTGATAGATAGGCAGTTTTGTGACACAGAATGAAGAGGAAATGCTCTGTCATAAGCAGTTACTAAAGAGCCTGGACCCATGAAAGGATGTTTTCTTCCTTGGGGAAATGCAACACTTCTGAGTAATAAATTGGAAGACACAACAGTGGCATAGAAGAGCACACTGACTGTTTGTCCTTCTCATGGAAGGTCATTATTTCCCAGGGTTTCCATTACCTTCCATGTAAGCATGACAGATTGATGCATTTTCTCTTTCAGGTTCAACAAGACATGAATTCACAGACCTACTGTGTTTTACTTGGCTGAGAGCTCCAGGCAACTGATATATTAATATCCTATTCAAGTAATTCTCTAGGAGAGTGCAATGTAATGATGACACAATGGCTATTCAATATAAAGTCTGACGATAATGTGAGAAGATTTCCTGGTTGGTGGCAACAGAACTATTCAATTACAAAGGTAAGTAATTAAAATCTAAGAAATACTCTCATATTGTTATTGAAATTGCCAAAAAAATTTAGACTATTTAAGTTTTTGAAAACAAAGGTTTGGTTAAATAAATTATTGTATATCCTTATTTCAGATTATAAAAATCATAGTTTTGAAGTTTTTAATGGTGAGGGAAAATGCTTTCAAGAAGATATATGATCTAAACTTTTAAAAATGGGGCATAAATCTAATCTAATAAAATTGTAAGATGCAAATTAACCGTCTCTCTGGGATGCCTAAGTCACACCCACAAGCCAAGCCACGCCCACCAGCCAATCAGAGCCATTGTATGCAAATAACCCAGCCAAGATGGCGGCCGGCAGCCACGAAGCTAGAGTAAACAGCAGGCTTCTGTTGCAACTGCCTGCCTAGGCTGGCTGAGCCTCTGCTTACAGTAACAATGTTTCAATTATAGAAGCCACGGAGCTGAAACAAACAGGAGGCTTCCTTACTTGCCTAGGCCTCGGCTCAAACAAACAGTATTTCAATTATAGAAGGTAAATAAACCTCAGAAACCTGATTCCAGCCAGCCTCGTTGGGACCTTGGGTCAGTGGGAGCTGTGGGCAGCTTGAAAGCCTGAAAGCGGCCCATAGCCCCTCACCCAGGCTGGCCAGTTACCCCAGTAGGGACTCAAACCCTGAAGGGACTGTGGGCAGCCTGAACCCGTCACCCAGGCTTGCCACACCCCAATGGGGTGAGGGTCCACACTGGGAAGCTTGGCCAGCCTGCAAACAGCCATCAGCCCCTCACCCAGGCTGGCCAGGCATGCCAGCAGGTGGACACCCCCTGAGGGGTCCCAGACTGTGAGAGGCACAGACCGGGCTGAGGGACACCCTGAGTGCACAAGTTTTTGTGCACCGGGCCCTTAGTCTATAAATAATGATAAAAAGTTTTTATTTCTATCAAGCTCATTTAAAGGCTCATTTGAGACTCCTGCTTCCACCTTTTATTTATTCTCTTGCTTTCTTGCTTTATCTTTCTATTTCTGCACTAAATAAAAACATCTCTCCTACATTTTCTTCAATTATCTATCTCATATTCTTCATTTCCCACCAAGTCTATCCCTCTCTTAAGATAGCTCAGTTCAATAAATTATAGGACCTCTTTTTCCCCCTCCTTTATTGATTAAGGTATTACATATGTGTCCTTAACTCCCCAGTGCCCACCCTCTCCCCCCTCCCCCACTCATGCCCTCACCACCCTGGTGTCTATGTCCATTGGTTAGGCTTATATGCGTGCATATAAGTCCTTTGGTTGATCTCTATCCCTCACCCCCATGCTCCCCTGCCTTCCCTTTGAGGTTTGATGGTCTGATTGTTGCTTCTCTGTCTCTGGATCTGTTTTTGTTCATCAGTTTATGTTGTTCATTATATTCCATAAATAAGTGAGATCATGTGATATTTATCTTTCTCGGACTGGCTTATTTCACTTAGCATAATGCTCTCCAGTTCCATCCATGCTGCTGTAAATGGTAAGAATTCCTTCTTTTTACCACAGCATAATATTCCATTGTGTAGATGTACTACTATTTTCTAATCCACTCATCTGCTGATGGGCACTTAAGCTGTTTCCTAGTCTTAACTATGGTGAATTGTGCCGCTATGAACATAGGGGTGCATATATCCTTTCTGATTGGTGTCTCTAGTTTCTTGGGATATATTCCTAGAAGCAGGATCACTGGGTCAAATGGGAGTTCCATTTTTAGTTTTTTGAGGAAACTCCATACTGTTCTCCACAGTGGCTGCACCAGCCTGCATTCCCACCAGCAGTGCATGAGGACCTCTTAACCAGCTGTTTAGACCCAACTGTGGTGTCATTGTGAACTTTGCTTATTTTCTCACTTTGTGAATAGTGTCCATTAGCCAAGTCTGTCAGTCCCTTTGCAAACTATATTCTGAATCCAGCCACTTTGACCACCTTACCTGTTTCCATATATCCAAGTCACCAAATTTCTTAGATTATTGCTAATTTCCTTTTAGCTACTATTCTTGTTTCTGTCATTTCCTACAGTTTTTTCTCAAAGCAGGAATGAGATCCTTTTAAAACACAAATCAGATCATGCTATTCTTTTTTTAAAAATATATTTTATTGATTTTTTACAGAGAGGAAGGGAGAGGGATAGAGAGTTAGCAACATCGATGAGAGAGAAACATCGATCAGCTGTCTCCTTAACCAAGGTACACGCCCTTGACTGGAATTGAACCTGGGACCCTTCAGTCCGCAGGCCGATGCTCTATCCACTGAGCCAAACCGGTTAGGGCCAGATCATGCTATTCTTGTACTCAAAACCAGTTACTTTGTTGGTCTTTATGATATTTAGGATAAAACTCAAAGGTTTTCCTGTGGCCTACAAAGCCCTATGATTACTTCTCCATCGACCTCCTCCTCTCCCACTTCTATCTCCACTCGCAGCCCCATTGTCCTTGCTGTTTTCACAGGTCAAGTTCCTGCCTCAAGGCATTTGCACTGACTGTTGCCTCTTCCTGCCGGCCCTCCTTTGTCCCCTCCCCCCACACCCAGAGGGCCACATGGCTCATTCCTCCTTTCCTTCAGGTCTTGGTCATATGTTACTTCCTCCGACATTCCTGTAGGCTAATCATCCCTAAAACACCTATGCTTGCCTACCTCTTCACATCCACCTCCATACCTCTTCACATCTGTTCTATTTTGCTCCTGGCACATATCTCTAACGGTCATTACATTATATAATTATTTGTTTATTATCTTATCTGTCTCTTTCACTTTAATGCAAAGTCCATGAAAGCAGAGAAATTCATGTTTTGGTTCCCTATCTTATGCCCAAGTTACCAAAAGCAGTGTCTGGTACATAGTAAATAGTCAAAGAAACAATATTGAACTACTTAATAAATGTTACTTTTCTATAATGCTGTTGTGTTTTTTAAATTTATTTTTCCTGATCAGCTGATCTGTTATATCTTTCAAATTTTTCTTCCACAAACCAAATTTATTAAAAAAAAGGCATGACATTTGTTTTTTGAACTACTGCATTCTAAATGTCCAAAAGTCAAAACAAATAATTACACAGTGGAACACAACCTGATTAGATTCACACTACTACATGTACCCATGGTTTGAGCAAACTCCTTGGGCAGCTTCATCCGTTTTCAGTTTCACTCAGATCACACTCTAGATGATAACTAAAATTCACTTTTTCATTTGATTCAGACCTAATATCCTAGCCATCCCTGTTTCCTTCCTCACCACCTCTCAAACACATTATTTCCCTGTCTTCTAATTATATACTCTTTTATGTCAAGCCCATTTTCTTGTCATTTGCCTCTGAGGGCTTGCTCATTTTAAAGCTTTTGATTGTGTCTTGTCTTGGATATTGGAATGTTCTCTTCTCAGTTTCCAACCCGTCTGAGTTCTATAATGGACTATACAAGATCAGCCTTGCTGAATCCTGTATTCCCTGTGACCACTTCAGTCCCTGGCATATAGAAATACTCACTGAAGGATTTTGCATAATAGCATTTACTAATGTATTTCTCTTTGTGTATTTTCTATAGCAAATGTTTAAGGTATAATTCTTTCTGAAGCTACAAAGAACAAGCTGAAAGAAACTGCATAAGAATATGGTTCATATTTCCCTTGGCTAAGAAAATGATCTGGAAAACGAATGCAGTATTAAGTCTCTACATTATTCTAATAATCATGAATTAGATTAGTTATAACTGACTTGAAATCTTGTATGTGTTAATGCTAATAGACAATTTCAGATAAATTGAAACTGTTCAAAAAAGGGAAGAAGACTTTTTCCTCATATCAATGGACACAACTTTTATTCATTTGTTGATATACTAGAAGCCCAGGGCACAAAAATTTGTGCACTTGGGGGGTTCCTCAGCCCAGCCTGTGCCCTCTCCCAGTTTGGTACCCCTCAGGGGATGTCCACCTGCTGGCTTAGGCCCACTTCCTGGGGGAATGGGCCTAAGCTGGCAGTCAGACATCCCTCTGGCAGCCTAGGACCCCTCAGAGGATGTCCACTTGATAGTGGAGAGCAAGCCTAAGCTGCAGTCAGACATCCTTAGTGCTACTGAGGAGGTGGGAGAGGCTTCCACCACCACCACTGGGCTGGCAGCCATCAGCCTGGCTTGTGGTTGAGCAGAGCTCCCCCTGTGGGAGCACACTGACCACCAGGGGGTAGCTCCTGCATTGAGCATCTGCCCCCTGCTCATCAGTGTATGTCATAGTGACCAGTCATTTCCAGTGGTTCTGCTGTTAGGGTCAATTTGCATATTACCCTTTTATTACATAGGATAGAGGCCTGGTGCATGGGTGGGGGCCAGCTGGTTTGCCCTAAAGGGTGTCCCGGATCAGGGTGGGGTTACCACTGTGGTGCCTGGCCAGCCTGGGTGAGGGGCTGAGGGCTGTTTTCAAACTGGCCACATCTCTTCAGGGTGGGGAATCCCCACTGGAGTGCCTGGCTAGCCTGGGTGATGGACTGAGGGCTGTTTTCAGGCTGGCTACACCACCTTCAGGGTGGGGGGTCCTGCTGGGGCACCTGGCCAATCTGGGTGAGGGACTGATGGCTGTTTGCAAGCTGGCCAATTCTCTCAGCAGGAACCCTCACCCCATGAGGGTGTGGTCATCTTGAGTGAGGGGCTGGTAGCTGTTTACAGGCTGGCCATGGCCCCTAGCAACCTAAGCTTCCAGTGAGGCTGGCTGAAAGCAGATATCTAGGATTTATTTATCTTCTATAATTGAAACTTTGTTGCCTTGAGCGGAGGCGACACAGGCCAGGGCAGGTGGGAAGCTTGGCTTCCTCCATTGTTGGGGCAACCAAGACTCCTGCTTGCCCCAGCTCCGTGGCTGCTGGCCGCCATCTTGGTTGGGTTAATTTGCATATAGTCACACTGATTGGATGGTGGGCGTGGCTTGGGTGTAAGAGAGTGACACCAATTTGCATGTTTCTCTTTTATTAGTATAGATTTCTCAATACCATAAAAATAAATAGGGTAAAAATGTAAGTAGCTGTGAAAATCATTTTTCAATATTTAAAAAATTTTAAATAGTTAATAACCTTAAATTATTCAAATAATTTAAAGTAATTTCAAATAAACCTTTTTAATTGCTTAAAATACATTTGCAAGATATCTAAATTTAACTCTACATTCATAAATACATATCATTACTAGAAAAACTTGAAGTGTGAATTACAATATTCAGCTAATATTTAATGAAAATATAACAATTAGTGGAAACTTTTTCATAGATAAAAAAATTTATCTCTTTTATGGTGCTTCTGTCAGAAATAAGGTAAAGAGATTCAACATTAAAAAAATCTCATTTTACTCTGCTGTCTATTTTTGCGCATTTTTTCAGAACATCTTAGCAAACAAATTTTAAACTATCTTGAAAAACATTTAGTAGCCATCTTTAAAATGTATAGTGCTTTTTCTGGTGGGAATGATGAATGATAATGAGGTGATTAATTTGAGCTTTAGCCTTCCTTTTCCTAAAACATAGGAGCTTTTGGGGAGAACTACTTTATTCTAATAGTCTTTATTAAGAATAAATAAAAACTCATCTGGGGTTCATCTTTATGAAACTCCTCATGGTTGCTATTTCTTGAAGCTTTAGGTTGCTGATATTTTCAGTTCTAACCTGAGAACACTTGCTTAAAGCTCTCATACTTCTTTTCAGCAACACTCTTTGAAAGAATTGTTTCTTTTGTCAAAGATATAAATGAAGAAAAATTGGAGAAAATAGAATTTTGGTAGTTTATTACTGCACTGTATATTATAATGATTGTGACAGCCACTATTGCTTATTATATATAATGTAAGGGCCTATTAATTTAGCATTTGTCTTTCTATTACCTTGCCATTTTAGCATATGATTTATCATCTTCTTACATCTAGTCTGATAATGTTTTCTCCTCAGGACAACAAACATTTTTATGAAATTGTTTTTGTTATGTTCTTTAGAATCCAGCAGTGTTGGAAATAGGTAATAGTAGAAGTAGTAGTAATAACAATAATGATGATAATGAATAAATGAATGAATAAATGAGTGGGAGGACTAAGAGAAGATGTCATTTTTTGTAGCCCATAAGAGAAAGATTATGATCCTGAACTTTAAGACATATTTTTCCTTTCCTTTATTTCTTCCCCAATGCTCCCCCCACCCTCCTCAGCAAATAGAGTAAATTTACTAACAGATAATTTCTCCCAGATTTTTTTTTAACATAAGAGTGTTGTTCAGGTCCTGACCTTGTATTATAACTCATGATGCTTAAGATTTTTTAGCACCTAACAAAATAACATCTGTACCTGGGTATAATTTTCTAGGATTAACTCCATGAAGCAAATTGGCTAGGTCTTTGTTCCTTATTCTCTGGGTTTCCCAATGAAGGCTTAGAGAAGTTAGTCAGTGTAATAATATTCTCTCATTCAAATTGTGGAGAGAGAATGATCTAAACGTGGGTTGATTTAAAGATGTACACTTTATGTCCAGGGGACTCCTGTCACCACAGTGAACGTGACACTATTCATCTTCATAAAGAGTTTACTGTCTCTTGAGAAAAACACTCATAAATGGGTAATGATCGCAGAAATTTGATGGTATGTATTGTTTGGATTAAGCCTCCAGGCAAAAGAGCCTTGGCTTTGGAGAGAGAAAAACCTAGGTTTGGAAATCGGTTTAACAATTACTAGCATGTGGGATCAAGCAAACTATATAATCTCTCTGAACCCCTGTATCCTGACTGACCAATTTTCAAGGATGGTGTGAGGATTAAAAAGATTATGTAAATCACCAGACACACAGAAGATGGCTAACAATTTTAGCCTTGCTGAGCCCTCTTCATCTATCCTCTTTGGGTTGAGGTTGGAGGTGGGGCATGAGGAGAAGAGGGTTAAGAAATATAAGGAAAGGAAGAAAAAATTATGGGCTTTCCTTTGAAACATACACTGTAATTTTACCTACATTTTTTTGTGGTTAAATGAATAATCACTTAAAGTAAAAAATTCTATGGATCTGGGGGCAAGTTCCTGGAGATTCAAAATCGACCTTGAGAACTGTCATATAGTTACAATGTCTATGTACTATCTGAAAGAAAGTATTGATGCAGCTCAGAGACCACCAGTGGGGAACTGAGTTATGATAAAGTAGGTCCATCAAGTGCAGAGAACCTGTGCTGAAATCATACTATACATAAGTGTTGTGATCAGAGGTATTATTATAAATCTAATGTGACTAGACCAATTTATATTTCATTAGCAGTAACTATGGTAGTAAATATTAAATGAATAATGTTTATTTTACCAATTCCATCAACTATTGAATTAGAATTTAGCTTAATAGTAATTTAAATGAGAAAGTTTTTGGAATTATCAACTGACTTCATATTACCATTGAAAATATACTTGATGGCCATGATTTGTTAAGGGCTGGTTGTCAGAGTTTTCTGAAATAGCAAACAAAAATGGGAATTATTAATGTATTCTTACCAAATTATTTTTGCAAAAATCCATTTTCTGAATATTATCAAGTTAAGACCGATAAATGTATTACATGTGGAACTAGACCAGAGGCTCCATCTTTTAACTATTAAACCTCAACTTTGGTAATTTAATTCCAGTGACACAACATCATCCATCACAGGAAATAAAATTATAACTTTATTGGTTTTGTAGGTTTTTTAGTGTTTAATATTTCAATTTATTTCAGTTTTATAGTAGTTGAGATCTGGAAATAGGATGAATATATGTCTGGTTTTATGTGTGTATAAATTTTAAGTCACTTTACCAAAAATTAAATTTTAATACCAATAGCCGTTAAGACATTTTGCTTTTTTGAAAGTGGTTTGTGCATTACTTTAACTTTTAGAAACACTGACAAAATCAATAATAATCTTACTTTATAAAAACAGGAAAAGGAAGATGTTTTCAGCAAAGAAAATGGTTTAAGGATACCTTAATTACTTTAAGTAAAGATCCCCAGAAGAAATGGGGACACCACTTAGGCTATCAGAACTTCTTTAGAATAATCACCCATCAAAGAAGAGATAGACTTAAAACCCCTGATTGAATCTGCAGAAATAACTGCACTGGAAACACAAGGATTAATCAGAATCCAATACTTTTAAATATAATCCCTAGAAGATTGGCTTAATCACATGTCACATCTGCAATAGCAACCATGATCATCCTGTGGCCCAGATGCCTTCCCAAGCTTCACCTGTGAGAGGAGGAGTTGGAGAGGATGATGGGATAAAGTGCTTGAAGGAGAAATGATCTCTTGTCTCTATAATTCTTGAACATCTTCACTTCTATGAATACATTTCTTTTGGAGAATATAAACTATGAGATTTTAAACAGTTACTCAAGATCACCACCTCTGCCTCAGATATATGATGCCTTAGATGTTTCTAAATCAAGCCAGACACATTAGCTGAGATTCATTACAAAACCACCAGCAAGTGACCAGGAGGTATTGAAAGCAAATTAAAAACTGGTTTTTTTTATAGTACAAGGAAGACAATTGTTGAAAACCACATCCTTTAAATCACCTGTAATGTTATAGCAATTAATGAGTCATATTACAGCTGCCTTCATTTACAAAATGAATGTTTCTACTTAGACAACTGAGGGCAGCAGAATGTTTTTGCATGTGAGGGTATAAGTGATTAACAGAATATGAAAATTAGAGATTACCCACATAGGGTAAGAAACTCAATTACATGTCTCGGGCTTTTAAGTATAGGTAAGTTGCACATTTACGTTATTAAAGTATTTGGCAACTAATCAACATGTGACCACTTGATGTAAACAAGCCTTTATTGATATTTTCTTTCAACTATCCAGTAGAAAACACTGTATATCCTACATAGCTATGGTTATTTGAATTACTTCTCAATCTGTTTTATAACAATTATTATTTGGTAGTTAATTTAAATTCTTTTTATATGTATTCGGTTTTGGAACTGCCGAATAACGCCTTAAGCTTTAAATTTTCATGATATGAAAACAGGGGGCACTTAGCTAAGCATCCGACTCCATTACCTAGCCTTTTTTGTATCTGTAGATTCAAGCTATGTAACAATGATCTGTCGGCCTTTGCTAGGTGTGGTTCTAAGCTTTGGAGATATAAGAATGCATAAGAAGGAAAAGATTCCTGCTCTTACGAATTTACATTTGAATGCGAAGAGACAGAAAAACATAAGTAAATGACGAAGAAAATGTCAGACACTGATGGATGTTATAAAGAAAACAACAGTGGTTCCTACAAGTGATGAAGGGGGAAGGCTTACTTTCAGACAGGATGGTCAGGTGACATTTGTAATGTGTCCCTAATTAAAAAGCAGCCAATTATGCAAAAATGTCCACCTAGACTAGGGCCTTTTCTCTGTTTGGTGGAGAGCAGGCTTGTGGGCAAGCTCTCCACCAGTCCGTAGGTCCCAAAGAGAAGGCAGAGGCTGAGCCATCTGTGCCCAGTTCCTCTCCCAGTTTACCAATCCAGTAACTAAAGACACCTCTATGGGAAGGATTTTAAAATGGAAGAAAATCTAAGAGATATTTGGTGAAACTCTTCATGAAACCAGAGAAGTAGAACAGACACACATCCTTCTTTCTCTTAAAGACAACAAAAAAGTGTGAATTTTATTCTTAAAGCAAAGAGGGGCAATGGACTGCAAAAACTGAGTCAAGCGAGTAACATATGAGTTGCATTTTTAAAGGACCATTCCGGCTATAGTATGAAGATTTGGTGGGAGGCGGGCAAAGAGTGGTGGCTGGGAGACTGGTTAGAATACTACTGCAATGAACCACGCGAAAGGTATGGGGGCCAGGCCAGGGTGATAATGATGGAGGTGATCAGAGGTGGCTGAATTCTATGCTAGCCATTTGACTAGTGCTATGACCTTGCTCAAGCCCTAAGTCTCAAATCTAAATCCCCCAAATGGAAACGTTAACATGTATTCTACTTTTCAAAGTTAACTGAAGTAGGTTAGAGATGGAGGGGAGTGGACAGGTTTTGTTTTGGAAGCTAAATTGAAAGCACTTTCTAATGCATGTGTAGTGAGGCAAGAGAAAGAGAGTTAAGGGCTCCACACACACCCTAGGAACCAGCCACCCACGAAAGTAGGCATCTTCTCAGGTTGTGCTACACCTTCTCCTGTCTCCATGCTTGAGCGTGTTATTTATTCCTGCTCCTGAGATCAACTCTTCTCCAACTTTCTGCCTGGTTAATACCTACTGATCCTTCAAGTTGTAATTAAAATGTCACTTGCTCTTTAGAATCCTCCCCAATCTAAATTAGATACTCCTCTTTGACCTTCTAAAGACTCCCCGCCTGTACTCCTCTGAAAGCAATTACCATACTGAATTACAATTGTTGATTTACATTCCAGACCTCCCTAAAGGCCCAGTGTGGTAGTGTGTGATAGGGAACAAGGGGTGTGCCTTTCCTCTCTGAACCTCTATGTGCTTACATTTTACCTCTAATGTGATAAAAACGATATATTTGTTGTGAGATTTAATCGACAAATTAATTCATTGGTACTGTCTTCGAATCCAAAAGGCTCATAGTTTTGTTTTGGTGGTGGTGGTGGCTGTTAGAACTATGTGAAAGCTTGCCCCCCTCTTATTCCTTTCCTTTAATTGTGAACACGCTAGAGAACATGGGTATATTTGTTTAGTAATGAATTACATAATTGGATTATTTGTCTATATCAAAGCAAAAATTGCACTGGATAAAGTTAAACAGACAAGGAAGACTTTATTCACGGTTATTTCAGGAAAGAAGCCAGATGACAGCCTGAGTGCAACTCCACTGAAGCAGAGTGCTTCCGGGTTTTTTTTGTTTTGTCTGTTTGTTTTTTAAATATATTTTATTGATTTTTTACAGAGAGGAAGGGAGAGGGATAGAGAGTTAGAAACATTGATGAGAGAGAAACATCAATCAGCTGCCTCCTGCATACTCCCCACTGGGGATGTGCCTGCAACCAAGGTACATGCCCTTGACGGAATTGAACCTGGGACCTTTCAGTCCGCAGGCCGATGCTCCATCCACTGAGCCAAACTGGTCAGGGCTGCTTCTGGGTTTTTTACAAGCTGAGATTGGTGGAATCTCAGGCCTCTGGTGTTTGCTAATTGGCCTTACCTAAAAGAAAAGTAGACTTTCTCTCGTCTTCATGAAGGAGGTGGCGTTGCGACTAGGAAAAACTTTCAAGAAGTTAGGCTCCTACCCTCCTACAGAGCCTGGGAGATAGGGACTCTGTCTTCCCTAAGGATTTCATTTCAAAGGGACTGGTCCTAGATCCTTCAGAAAAAACATCCCTAGGTTTGCAGCACTGGGCAGCTCTTAAGAAGCGTTACATCTCCAAGGCATGAGAGGAGAATTCATAGCGCAAGTTTACTAAGGTGAATTCTGTAAGAAAAGAGATGTTGGGGCCTAGAGTCAAGATCAAGCCTTTTTTTTTTTTTTTTAGCTTTTAGCAACTTTAGTCTGAGAAACCTTAGGCTGTCTTAATTACATGCCATTTTAAGATTCTATTTACTGTTATGCTATCAGAGCACGAAGATGGTCAGATTGGTACTTTGTGAAGATGTAATTGCTACTACACATGTCCTGTGTCCATGTATCAGACCGATAATAGCCATTTGCTCTTCCAGTGGGTGTTACAGGTTTCTGGGTGCTGCAGAGAGAAAGATGGTGATGGCTTTACTGTCTGTGGACTGAGCAGGCATTCTGATTTACAGCTCTCAAAACTCAGGCTTGGGAGATTTGCTTGTGATGTTTCTAAAACCAAAATACCACAAAACTGAAACTAAAGACAGCCTCTTTGACAGCAAACTTGATTTAAATTTTATGCATTGAAAGATGTCCAGAAGAAACAATTACCACTGGATTCAGAGATTCTATTGTTTGACAAGACCTTTGGTGAAAATTTTGTTGAAGGCTCAGTCTTACTAAATCTGCAAAAAGTGAAATCTCAAAATTCAGAGCACACCTTCCTATGATGTTAATACACAGACTTGTTATTTAATATGATCGCGTGCCTCTCCATTTTCTGTTATGGTGTTTATAAAACAACAACAACAGTGGTTTGGGAAATGCTGTATATTTGTTTTGAATGTAAAAAATGTGATATAGTAAAGGAATATTTGTTGAATTCCCTTCTCTCTCCGTCTCATACTTATTTGCTGGAGACTCAGCACTTTGCAGACTCATTCTAAAAACATTTTCATCTCATTACCAAAGGGCCACTGCCTCATCACTTTGATGTTGGAGGGCCAGATTGTGTGATCGATGGGTGGTCAAGGACTGCAGCAGCAAGGCTGTGTAGCACGGTTTCTCATCTCGTTTCACAAGAAAGAGTGTTTGAGTAAGGGACACAGATGGACTCTTTGGTCCTCTAGTCCATATGATTAACTCTGACTTCATTTACCGAAAGGGTCTAGAGGGAAACCGAGAGAAGCCCCAGACACCAAAGAGAGATTGGGAGCAAGGAGGACATGAAAAACTACCTTCACTTATTGACTGGACTCTCTGCCTTTCTGATATCCTGCTCCCTTGTAAAAAGGGGAAAGTTGGTAGTTAATTATAACGTTGTTGCTGCTGAAGGTGGAAATCTAAATGCTGGAAAATATCCACTACAGCTTTGCTACTCAGTGTGGGCTTCTGACATCACCTGAAAGCCTATTAGAAACAGAGTCTGTGGCCTCACCCCAGACCTAGTAAATCCGAAAGCCAAGACCTTTGCATGCACATTGCACTCTGAGAAGCACTGCACTATGGAATAGACGTCTTTGCCTTATTAGTAAAATACAGTAAATAGATGATTTAAAATAGCAACAAAACAACTCCCATGCTGCTGGGCAGCATGGGTCAGTGATTGAGTGTTGACCTATGAATCAGGAGGTCATGGTTCGACTACCAATCAGGGCACATGCCTGAGTTGCAGGCTCAGTCCCTAGTGTGGGGTGTGCAGGAGGTAGCTGATCAATGATTCTCTCCCATCATTGATGTTTCTATTTCCCCCTCTCCCTTCCTCTCTGAAATCAATAAAAATATATTAAAACAACAACAACATCCATGTTGCATCGAGATTTCACTTAGCTTTGAACAATAGAAAAGCTGGCAAACGGATGTTTAAACAAATACGAGTTTGTGGAAACAAATGAAAACCATGCAAATGAGAACAAGCAGAGGCTATGAATTCAGAACTTTCTACAGCAAGGGAGTCAGACACCCAGCACTGGCATTTGATAAAGACTCCAAGGCCATTGGACAAGTGGGAAAGCTCTGTAGTAGCAAAGTGACAAGGTCTCACGTGTGCTCTTATTGGAGGTTGTTGGTGTGGGGAAGCTGGAGAAAGCAGCCAACTAGAAGTGGGACATCTTATGTAATTGGTTTGGAGGGAAATGTAGGCGTTCTCTGGTTGGTCTTGAGTTAGAAAGAGAAGAGGATGCAAAAACAGTTGTCAGTCACCCATGACAGAATCCTAACCATTCTGGGTCCACTGCTACAGATTGTGGTTTGGCTTCCTGGGCTTAATATGTGGATCAGAGTTCTGTTGTCACACATGGTCTGGCCTTGCTTGTATATCCAACCTCCTAGGATTAATGTTTCTCATGTAAGAAGTCCAGAGGGGGCATCCAAGGCTGCTGCAGCCATGCAAGGAAAGTCACCAGAAACCTGGCTCTTTCCACTCTCTCGCTCTGCCATTCTTCAGCATGTGGTTTTGGATCTCAGGGGATACACATGCTGAATTCTGGGCACAGAAATTCAGCAAAGGGTTAAATAACACACCTCCTTAGCCTTCCTCCTTGTAAGGGTTTGTCTTTTGGTTTGGAGAGGGAAGCCTCCCACGGATTTCTGCACCCTTGTCATTGGTCAGAACTTGTCTCCTGGTCATTCCTGGCTGCTAGGAAGCTTAGAATCCTAGTATGCAACAGTCAAGCCTGTATTTGAGGCAAGACAAGGGGAAACATAATAACTGGATATTTGAGCCAACCTCTGGTTTCTTCTACACACAAATAAAACTTTTTAAAAATATTTATATTTTATTGATTTTTTACAGAGAAGAAGGGAGAAGGGTAGAGAGTTAGCAACATCGATGAGAGAGAAACATTGATAAGCTGACTCCTGCACATGTCCTACTGGGGATGTGCCCGCAACCAAGGTACATGCCCTTGACCAGAATCGAACCTGGGACCCTTCAGTTCGTAGGCCAACGCTCTATCCACTGAGCCAAACCAGTCAGGGCTAAAACCTTTTTTTAAAGAAACATAATTTAGCCAAAAAATGCAAAAGGACTCTAAATCATTTGCAATTTAAAATGAAATAAGCCCCAGATTTTATAATACCGGAAATTTTAGTTGCCACATACAGAGCTGGTAAATTTCGTGCTGCCCACAAATTTCTGAACCATGTGTCATAACATGGATCAGGTATACTCATTTACATGCCTCTACATAGACACGTTCATATCCTTGATTCATATGCTCACAACAACCTCATGAGGTATACACTACAATTATTCCATTTAACAGATCAGAAAACTGAGTCTAGTCAAGCAACCTGTCCAAGGCCACAGAGCTGGCAAGTTGTAAGTCAGGATTTAAACCTGGTTGTCTGGTTCCAGAGCCTGTGCTCACAATCACCCTGCCACACTGCCTTTCATTAAATACAGTTACATAAATGATGACTGCAATGTAATGGAAATAAATAAGTTCTAGGATGGAAAAGTGTAGAATAGGGTATAGAATAGGGGAGGCTTCTCACAGAAAGCTAAGATATGCTTAGCTGATAGTTGAAGGATGAGCTGGCACAGGGCAGACAGCAGAAGCCCAGGGAGAGGGAAAAGTGCCAGAGAAAAGCGTGAGAATGAAAATGTTGGAAATGGAAAGACTATGTAGTGGCCAGTCTTCGGGCTGCCATGTATGCTGCACACACTGAGTGGCATGGCTTCAGGAGGTGCCATTTCCCAAACAACCATGGGGGACACTCAATGGCCCTGGCTTGGGCACAATGAGGGGAGCATGATGCAAAGCTAGTGTCCTAGGGATTCTGAATGTAAACCTCATGGGAAACTGGAGTTAGAGAGGAGAAATGCAAGAACTGAGGTCTGGGGCTCTCCAGTATGTAGAGTTTGAAAATAAAAAGAAAGAAAAGATAGAGAAGACAGAAAAGGAATAGCCATGAGGTGCAAACAAAACCCAACTAGTCTAGAGAGGGAGAGATGGCTTGCTTCCTCCATCAGTTTAGTCATCTTTCTCACAGCAAGAGAACCCTTGATTTCCACCGGAGCCATGGTTGCCCAGAAAAAAACTACCCTGTACTTCTCAGCTACCCTCGTAGGAGTGTGTTGTGGTTTGAATAGTATTCCCTCCAAAATTCACGGCTATCTGAAACCTCAGAATGTGATCTTATTTGGTAATTAAGCATCTGGAGAGGAAGGTTTGGGTGTCTATGGGTGTGGCCTACATCCAATGATTGGCATCCTTGTAAGAAGAGGAGAGACTTTGGAAATAAACCCGGACATGCAACAGTAAAGAGGGAGGGTAAAGACAGAGGCAGAGACTGGCATCATCCTCACAAAACAAGGAACGCCTAGAGCCACCATAAGATAGAGGAAGCAAGGAAGGATTCTTCCCCCAAAACTTCAGTGAAAGCATGGCCCCGCTGAGAACCGGACAGCTGAGTTCTAGCCTCCAGACTGTGAGAGAATAAAGTTTCTGAGTTCTTCCTCTCTCCTACATGCACCCATTACGTGATCTCTTCCAGGTACTTGTGCGTTATTTTTATTTTCACAAAGCGTAACATTCACAAAATGCAGAAAGAATATACAGTAAAAGGTTCTCTCCAGCCATACAAATCTCACCCCAGGAGATGAGTGATATAGCCTGTGCATATACAAGCAAACACATGTCTGTATATGTGTGACATGTGTATGCAGATTTATATATATACCCCCATTATTTTTAATAAATATCAGTTCTGGTCTACATGCACTGTTCTGCATGCTGCTTTTTCATGTAAAATATATCTATAAAATTATTTCACAGTATTATGCCTCATTAGTTTCCCTATTGCACTGTATTCCATTTTATGAACCTGCCCAAATTCACATTTATTGCATCAATTCCAACTAATATGCATTTTAGATCATTTCCATTTTTTTCCAATTTATTAAAACAAAGTTGAAATAATATTATTTAATTAAGTTAGTTTTGAACCTATGTACATAGGCTAAATTCTAAAAAAAAAAAAGGAGAATTATTGGCGTAAAGAATATATGGATTAATTTTTATAATCATTACCAAATGGCCTAAATTTATTGAAGGTTGTACCAATTTGGACTTCTAATAGCAATACCTGAGAACACCTATTTCATCACATCATTTCAATTCAGCGTATTTTCATAATTATTGTACATATGTATTATACATTGATAAAATTAACACATTGATACATCTTTGATTTTTGGCAATTGGACAGGTGAGATGAATGTTATGCAGCATATTATGTCTATGAGTCATTTGCATTTCTCTATAGAGAGAGCTGTTTATTTTTCTCATTTTTCTATTGAAATTTTATATCTTTCTTACTGATGTATAGAAAATTTTTCCTTTAGGGGAATTAGCTATTATCTGTTATATGCATAACAAATATTTGTTCCAGTATTTTCTTTTGACTTTATCATAGTTTCATGATGCAAACATTTAAAATTGTAGCTCATTTATACTAATTATTTCTTTTATAATTTCTGAGTTTTAAACCATTCTTAAAATGCCATTCCTATTTCACCTACTCCTGAGTCTGTAAATTGGTCATTAAAGAGAAAAAAATTAAACATTTTTCTTGTCTTGTCAGGAATCTAGACAGAGTAAGAAATAGACCCAGCTGATAAAAGAAAGGAAAGGAGGGAGGGAGGGAGAGAGGTTGGTTTACAGGTGGCACCTATGAACTGTTCTTCCCCAAATAGTTAACCTGCCTCTAAGACTTTAGATATAAAATTTTACAGAAAACATAAGGGAGATAACAAGTTAAATTAGATCGTGAGGAAATAAAATGATAAGCCTAGAAAAAAAATCTAAGACATTCAGAAACTTGACCGAATTTTTTAAAAAAATTATCAGTGTCATTAAAATAATATGTGCTCTTCCAGATAAAAGATTTAAGACATAACAACCAAATGCAATCTGTCATATTTGATTTGATCCGATTCCAAACTAAATAAAAGCTGTATTTATAGCTTGCTGACAGAAAGCATATACTAATTTAAAATTTTGTTAAGCTCCAAATTGTTTCCTAATATATAAATTGTATCAAAACAAACTCATGTTTTCAGAATAAGCTTTTTAACAGAATTGACTTCAGTTTCAGTTTTGTTAATTGTGGTTATGATGTTGTGGTTATGGAGAGAGTGTACTTATTTTTGGAGAGGCATGATCAAGTAGTGCTGAAGTCAGATCTTCTATAACACTTTGAGATGCTTGAGCAGAACACAACACAAACAAAGAATATGAAAAATGCTGAGAATTATTGCATTTAAGTAGTGGGCACAGTGATGTTTCTGGTACTTCAAACTTTTGTTTAATATGAATTAGTTTCCCATTACTCCTGTAATTTATGATTTCACAGTATGTGGGTAAGAAGACCAGGGGCAGAGTGGTTCAACTGGGACCTCTCCTTACAGGATCACAAAATCAACTAGTCGGCAGGCCTGAGTTCCTGTCTTAAAGTTTTGGGGTTAAATTTCCTCCCAAGGGCACTCAGGTTTTGGGCCAAATTCATTCCTTTCTATCACAGGACTGAGCTCCTGGCTTCCTGGCTGGCTGTCCGCTGGGCTCAGTCTCTCCTGCTGCCATGCTCCTCATGCTTCCCAGGTGGCCTCCCGTTAGCACAGGTGAACCAAATCCCTCTCATTTTTTAATCTGTCCAACTTGTTGTGCCACATCACTAACTCCAGCCAGAGAGAGTTCTCTGCTTTTAAGCATTCATGTGACTAGGCCCACTTCCCTGGGTAATCCAGGGCACTCTCCTTATTTTAAAAGTCATTACCTCAACTATATCTGCAAAGTCCCTTTTGCCTGTAAAGTACTATAATCACAGAATCCAGGAATCAGGGTGCAGACATCTTTGAGGGATCACTGTGCCTACTACTCGACATATTTGAAAATGTTTACAATGAAAGTGATAAAAACATAGAACTGCTCTTCACTACAAAATTACCACCCACGCAGTGATAACATTCTATGCTGTTATGTCGGAACTTTTACAGGTGTTTTATATGCAAGTGTTCGATCCATTTTATTGTTCATTCCTCTCCCTCTTGCATGGGCCACATAGAGAGGGCTGACACGTACTACCATAGGGTCAGCATCACCAGTTTCAGCGAGGGGTAGGCTGCCACACTGTTCTGGTTGCTCCTTCGTTTTCTTGCACTTGAGTTTGAGTGTCACTTAAAGCGGAAAAAGCAAGCATTGCCCAGCCACTGAAGAAATCCATCCTTCTGTTCATGCTTAGTTCAGTTCAAAAGAGATGAATGCTTCTAAATTTCTTCCTGGACCTGCACTGATTGCCTTAAAAAATCCAAATCTGTTTTTTATAACCTGAATTCTTGGGATATATTATAAAGGCAATTGGGCATGAGGCTTCCTTGCATCCTGGCTTGCTCTTTATTTCCTTAATTAGAGCTCACTGGGAATTCAGAGCACAGGAGGGAAACCGGGGGTGATAAGGAGGGTCTGTGACTTATCCCTGATGCTCCGACGGAGCAATCATTGCGACAGCTGGAGTGTGGGTGAGTGGTATGGAGGAGAGACAAAGAATGAAAGGAAGATGGCGATAGTGATAGAGAAGGGAGATTTATGGGAGACCAAGATCCCTGTGGAGTAGTGTGTCAGCAGAAATAAATTACTTTCTTACTCATAGAGTGAGCACTGACATATTTCTGGTAAAGGGGAGGATTCAACTGGAAAACATTCAGGGGAGGAAGGAAGGCTTTCTGCAGACAGTGCACATGGGGTTGATGGCATATTAGCTAGATCAGGGCTGAGGCCCAGCTAGGTCAATTACCAAGATTCCTTGCTCTTACCAAGCTGAGAGTTATGCCATCTGCATATTAACTAGCACATGTTCAAATGCCGCTTTTGCTGAATCTAATCTTTGGCTTTAAAATATAGAAATGCAAACTTCCCACATGCCCCACCCCCAATTATTCCAGCCTGGGCTTACAAAAGATTTAGGCTTTTCTGAATAGCCTTGGGTTTCCAACCTATGGGACCGACTATAGCCCTCTTGCAAGATAAAACATGCTTCACGATACTTACAATTTTGTTAATGGTTGGCCCTAGAGAAGAGGTAAGGAAATTTGGTTGGGTTCTCCTAATATATAAAAACCCTGGGTCTGTCACATCCACAAGCACCGGGAGGCTGGACCAACCAGAAGTCAGTCCTGCAGTCAGCGCTGGGTTGCCCTGGTGACCCAGCACTGCCTGCTGAAGAGGCTGTGAATCAGGCCCAGAGAAAGACCTGAAGAGAGAAGCAGGGTCTGGTCTGTAGCCTCTGAAGGCAGCTGTTGATCAGCACTTGCCTCTCTCTTTGGCTCCAGGCCTGGTTAGTAGCCTTGCCTCCATTTCTCTTCAGGCCTCCACCCTGGGTGCTGATCAGCCATGCCTTTCTGATCAGGCCCCATTGATAGGTCCAGAGATGCTGACTGGCATATAAACCAACCAATCAGAACCAAATTGGCCAGCAGAGGAGGGCAGTTGGGGGCAAGATTAGGCTGTCAGGGGAGGGCAGTTAGGTGTGATAAAGTAGGTAGAGGTAGTTAGGGTAAGGTGACCAGACATCCCACTTTTGGCGGGACAGTCCCAATTTTTAAAAATTTGTCCCGCGTCCCATGGCATTTTAAAAAAATTCCCAATTACTCTTTGTAATATTTTAAGTAATACTAAAAAAAGAAAGAAAAAAGACACCCCCCCCCCTGCTGCCCTGGTCAATGGTGTACTGCTTTAAATCTGGTCACCTTAAGTTAGGGAAGGGCAGTTGGGGACTATCAGGTCAGCAGGGTAGTGCCATTGGGGGTGAGATCAGGCTGTCAGGGGAGGGCAGTTGGGGGCAAACAGGTTGGCAGGGGAAGGCAGTTGGGATGGAACCAGGCCTGCAGGGGAGGGCAGTTGGGAGCCATCAGGACAGCAGGGGAGGGAAGCTGGGGGTGAGATCAGGGCAGAAGAGGACAGTTGGGGGTGATCAGGCCCACAGGGGAGCAGGTAGGTGTTAATCAGGCTGGTAGGGGAGCAGTTAAGGGGTGATCAGGCTGGCTGGCAGAAGTGGTTAGGGACAATCAGGCAGGCAGGCAGGCAAGTGGTTAGGAGCCAGCATTCCTGTATTGTGAAAGGGTGCAGGCTGGGATCAAGCCCAAACTGACAGTTGGACATCCCCCAAGGGGTCTCAGATTGGAGAGGGTGTAGGCTGGACTGAGCGACACCTCCCTCCAGTGCACAAATTTTGTGCACTGAGCTTCTAGTAGAATATAATGATTTGGAATCCAGTATTTGAGAAATATACAGTATTTATCAGACTCAGAGATTTTATTATAGAACTTTTAAAAAAACGTTGGGAGATCATAGAGGCAAGTGTTTTTGTTTGAAAATGGAGTAGTGAGTGTGAGCCAAATTTAGAAAAGGAGAAAAATGACTGGAGCACATGTGCTTCACAAGACATAATAGCATCAGCACAGCCAGGAGAAAACGCCACTGCATGATGGACAGCTGTGGCTGTTTATTAAGACACTTTGTGATAGTTGCTTCTTAGCTTGCCAGGCCTCTTTGAATTTGTTTATAATATTAAAGCATTAACATTCTTCATCAGGCTACTTACCCTAATAAAAGTATACCAAAATCTCCTGTTTTTCCCCCTCATTCTTTGTTTCCTTCTTATTGCTGTCCAACCTCTTATGTTTTTCTTTTATTCCCCATCCTCATATCTCCTTCTCTCATTTTTTTAGTTTTTAATAAAATTGAAAAACCTAATTTTACATATACTTTAGAACTGTATCATGACAAGAAACAATACCCCACACATGAATTTCAACAATTGTCAGATGCTGCAGAAAACATTTTTCCTTTTGCAGACTAGGCCATCTTTATTGTAACCCCATTTGATTTTGTTTCAGTATTCTTTCTTTCTTTCTTTCTTTCTTTCTTTCTTTCTTTCTTTCTTTCTTTCTTCTTTCTTTCTTTCTTTCTTTCTTTCTTTCTTTCTTTCTTTCTTTCTCTTTCTTTTTTTCCTAGTGGCCCAGTGCATAAAATTTGTGCACATTAAAAGGGAATTAATTAGAGGAAATATTTTAATATTGCTATGTGCCCTTTATAATAGAAGTGTCAGAGATGAAAGAAAATTAGTAAAATGTATATGAAAATCTCCTTCCTGTCAGGTTCTGGGGTGCACTGCGGGACCCAGAGTCAAGTCCCTGCCCACCCACACACACATCAAAATCATGCAAGACCCAGATCTGGCTGGCCCCACCCCCATCAAGCCTCAATGGGCAGAGGGAGTGCAGACTCAGGTCCCCTGGTCAGCCCCACGGGGTGGTGGATGTGGCCTCAGGTCCCCTGGCCTCAGCACGAGGGCTGGAGGGTACAAGCGTGCTAGGGAATGATGACCATTTGCATATTAGCTGTTTATTATATAGAATTTATTATTTTGAATGCTTAATAGAAATTCAAAGTGTGGTGCTCAGAGCACTCATGTGTTAATTTATTACAACAACAATAGAAAATGATCACAAATTTAATGGCTTAAAACAATACAAATTGATTACCTTATAGCTGTGTAGGTTAGAAGTCCAACATGGGTCTCATTGGGTGAAAGTCAAGGTGTCAGCAGGGCTGCATACCTTTTCCCAGGCTCCAGCAGGGGGTGTGGTGGGGGAAATCTGTTTGCACCTTTTATAGCTTTTGGAAGCAGCCATATTCCTTCATTTACAGGCCCCCTTCCTCCATCTTGAAACCCAGAAACTGGAAGTCCCTGACCCTTCAGTAGTCATAGCTCCACTCAGCCAGGTTCCCTGCCTTTAAGAACTGCTGTGGTTAGATCGGTCCACTTGCATAATTCAACTGCTCTTCCCCATCTCCACGGCCTTGGCCATAATTACATCTGCAAAGTTTCTTTTTCTGTGTAAAGATTCACAGGTTCCAGGGATTAAGACAGGGTGGGAGGGAGCGAAATTCTGCCTACTACAATCTTTATAATCACTTGATTTTCTTGTAATTAAAAAAAGGACAATCATGTATTCTATCTGTACTCTATGCCTTTACATGATTAAACCCCTGGAATTTGAATGAATTTTCTCTTTTAAGAGTTTCCCAGATACGTTTTTTAAAAAAATATTTTTATTGAATTCAGAGAGGAAAGGAGAGGGAGAGAGATATAGAAACATCAATGATGAGAGAGAATCACTGATTGGCTGCCTCTTGCATGCCCCCTACTTGGGATCGAGCCCACAACCCAGGCATGTGCCCTAGACTAGAATTGAACCTGGGACCCTTCAGTCCACAGGCCATCACCCTATCCACTGAACCAAACCAGCTAGGGCTTCCCAGATACTTTTATGCATATCTTTTCCTCATTTCTATGTACTTGACTAAGTCAGAATTGAGTTGCCTTGGAAACCCTAAATAAATGTTCTCTGAGGAATTTGCATATTGGTGAATTAGGTGGTCATGGAGCCCTGCCCCAGTTACTTCCCACTCCTGAGCGTAACTGTGATATCTATAAAAAAATCCTAAAGTTTTACTTTAGGATAAAAGTGTACCATGTTTAAAGGAAATAACATCTAGATGCTTTAGCACAAGTATAAACAGTCTACATTACTTTAAACATGCAGAACTCTGTAGGTATGGAGAGTTGTCAAGCTCTCTAGCTAGTTTGAGTCTGGAATTCACCCAGTGAACCATGGTGGCTATGAATTGAACTGAGTGGATGGAAAGTGACTCACCATATGGAATCAAAAACAATCCCTGTGCTCTAATAGCTGAACACAGTGGGGCATATTAAAAGATAAATTTGTTCTATAAGTGGGAATATCTTATAGTAATAAATGTCTTTTTTTCATTATTGTAGCTTTAGTTAGTTTAGTTAACATTCATTTAAAACTTTTTCTTAATAATGTGTGAGAACATTCATGTTGCTTTAACAAGAGCCCAGGTTGGGTTGCCCCTGACAACCCAAGCTCCCAGTGCTTCCTTGAGCCTGAGGCTGGAAGCAGGTATCTGAGGTTTATTTATCTTCTATAATTGAAAATTTGTTGCCTTGAGTGGAGGCCACAGCCGGCTTAGGCAGACAGGAACCTTAGCTTCCTCCATCGCCAGGCCAAGCCTCCTGCTTATTCCAGCTCTGTGGCTGCTGGCCACCATCTTGACTGGGTTAATTTGCATACAGTCGCTCTGATTGGCTGGTGGGCATGGCTTGGCTGGTGGGCATGGCTTACGTGTATCGGAGTGAGGATCGATTTGCATATTACTCTTTTATTAGAGTAGATTTCTTAATCATTGCATTATTTATTCCTTTTTTTAATTATCATTGTTATTATTTTGTATCCTTACTAGTGACTTATCTTTTAGGTAATGACAGTGGGTAATTTAACCTACATTTTCCCACCTCTGTATATGTGTCTAGTTTCCTCCAGGCCAGAGCATAAAGAACAGAGGGAGCCTGCCCTACCACCAGCTCTGAACTGCATGAATTACATAAGTGAGAGCTAATGTTTTTTTTTTCTCAATTAAGCCACTATTATTTTGGATTTTCTGACACTGGGAGCTGAGTTAAATGCTAACTAAATAGATACTTTAGTACCTAATAATGACTTTTATTACTGGCTTCAGAGCAAACACTACCTGAAGAAAAAAAAGTTATCAGGTGTGTCAGAAGCAGTGGGCAAACATCTATATCAATAAAAGGGTATATGCTAATTAGACCGGACATCTTCCAGACATCATCCCAAATGTCCTTCCTGACAAACCCAAGGACATGGCTGGCCTGCAAACCTCCTGCGGCCCCTTGCCCAGGCTGTCCTTGCCCCCAACGGGGACCCCCAACCCAGATCCTGGGCCCCCTTCAGAGCAGGCCAGCAAACCCCTACCTGTGCACCAGGTCTCTATCCTATGTAATAAAAGGCAAATTGACCCCAATGACAGAATGACCAGAAGGACCACTGGACCAGTCACTATGAGGCACACTGACCACCTCATGGTCCCTTTCCCTGGCAGGCAGCTCCAATCACCTGATGGCCACCCATGGTGGGGTGGGGCTGGCAAGCTGGCAGGAACAGCCAACCTCTCGGTCCCTTCTCCTGGCCATCAGGCACCAATCACCCAATAGTGAATGGGGAACTGAGGGTGGGTGGTGGTGGGGGAACAAGGCCAGCTGCAGGCAGCTGGGGAAGATGGCCCTGATCACAGGTCAGGCCTAGGGGCCATACCTGTGCACTAATTTCATGCACCAGGCCTCTAGTGTTAAAAAAAGGGAAATACTTCATTTGTCTTATTTTTATCCCTGCCTTATAGCCACCCATTATCCCCACTTCTCTCTTTGATTCCCTTGCATTCTACTAGCTCTTACAAGTCTCTTCATATTCCTGCTTACATATAGGCATTCATATATTTATATACCGTTTATTGAACAGCTATTGAGTTTCACAGCATGGGATACTATGAAAGGTACACAGACAGGTTTCACAATGAGACATACATGTTACCTAGTAAGCCTTTGCATTTCTTCAAATTATGGAGCTGCAATTGATGTTGGAAATCAAGAGGTCCAATGCTCTCCGTTCACAACGCGGACAGTGAGACTCGGAGGTGGTCTATGCTGCATAGTCTGCAGTGGTAGAGCTGCTGAAGCCTGAGGCTCTCACATTTGTGACAAGAGCTCTTTCCATTGTGCCACAGTTTCTTCCAAGGTTTCCCATGGAAGGGGGACTTTATCTACTTTTGAGGTAGTATTTAATTACATAATTTAATTAAAGTTAAAGGACTATGTTGTAAAGGTTTGCCTTTAGCCAAATATATTTGAGAGCTCCATATAAACTCTGCCTCCACTAATTATACACTGCTTCCCAACAGTGTGTGTGGTAACGGCAGCTTTGCAACCCTAGATTTCAATTTGATTTTGAGAAAAATGGCAATACTTTATTACGCAATAGTAGTGATTTTAATTGGATTTGTGTAATGGTGTATGGAAGACATAACAATGTCCCTGTACATTGGTTAAAAATTGAGTTGCCAAACTGAAAAGTGGTTTCAAATTTTCCTACCTGTAGAGCTGTAAGGAATCATGCAAAGTGGTAGAAGCACTCTGGATTAATTGGGAGGTTTGAATCCAGAAATCAGAGCAGAAACAGCTATTTTTTCACATTGTGTGGCTGTGATTCTCCTGTTCACCTTCCCCTGCAGTGAAGTTTTAATGAATTGCTCTAAAGGGTGAGGTGGTTTGAATCTCAGGAAAGATAAAATCATTGAGCTCCAAGAAAAATAAAACAGATGGCATGCCTTAAAATTTTGCTTTCATATTTCAATTATTCAAAAATAACTTTTTGTAAAGCTGGTGTCTATTTTGTAAAGGGCATTTACACAGTAAGGAAGTTACTAAATGAGTTGGAGAAAGCAGATTAGGCTGCTGAAGGCATTTTATTTTTATTGCAACAGAAAGATGTTTTAATTAGTTATTTACAGTGTTTCTGACTTGGAACTGGCTGCTTATGTGGCAGAAAACATTCAACCTCTCTTAGTAAATATGGGCTGATTTCTACCATGTTTTCCTAGTTTGAATGCTATTTTAAGTATTTAATTAAAATTTAGATTTCTATCGGATTTGTAGAGTGACAAAATTTATTCACAACCTTTAATATACTTTATACTTCAGTACATGCTTGTAGCTGGGCCACAAGCAATTTGAGCATCTATGCATGTTGCATAATGGTCTGTGCTAGATTGTGAGAACAAAGGTTTCATGACCTCAAGAACTTAGCGTCTTGTGGGGAAGACATGAATTACTAGAAGAGGAGGGGAAGGGAGGAACTTTCTGGAAGGACAGAAAAGACTTCATAAAAGAGCCCCTACTTGAGTGAAGAGATGAAGGACGACTGAAGATTTGCAAGGCAGTCAAGATGGGGTTGGAGAGAATAGTATAGGCAGAGAAAAAGCAACAATAAAATCATGAATCTGAACAAGGACATGGCATATTTAGATTCTATTAAATATTTTAGAATGGTTGGGGAACTGAATATTTGGAGGAAACTGACAAAAAATAAGTAAAATAGGATGTCAGGAAGACTTCAGTTCTCCATAGAAACTACTGAATGTCTTCACCAAGCTTCTCTCCTGAGCTTTCCCTTACCCCACCAGGCATTGCCCTCTTGAGTTTCAGCTCATAACCTTGCTCCACATTACAATGAGAAAATGGCACATCATCTTTCCATGATAAATCAATAAATATCAAAATTCACCAATCACCACCGCCTCCTTTTATAACACTAACTCAGCAGGTAAAATATCAGAGGTCAGTTCCTTCCCATATGTTTTGGATTCCATCACCTTTTTCCTTCTCATGATATGTTGTCTTCTGAGATTTTCCTTCTCTGCTGCTTCTCCATTCTTTCTCTTTCACAGACTGTTCTCATCAGATAAGAAATGTTTTCTAATATTTCCCATCTTAAAAACAAATAAAACAAAACAACCCACAAAACTATAGATCTTGACCCCACATGCTACTTCAATTTTTGTGGTAAAGTAGTGTGTGTGCACCAATTAATTCAAATGCCCTCTTAAGATTCCTAAATTTTCTGGGCCAGGTTAATTCTTATCCATGGATTGTGAATAAAAGTAATGCATAACACTGAGAGTTGGTGTACCTTCTCCCTGAGAACTCAGAGGCCACATGACCCAGATGGCATAACTACGGAGTGGAGAGTAGGGTGGTCATCAATGAACACTGTGAGGCATAAATAATTATCCATCACTAATGTTTATTAGAGGCAGCTACGTAAAATTACCCTGATTAAAAGAGCTATCACTCTATTTCTCCACCCCTTTCCACATTTTTTTCTCCCCCCCTTTATTGATTAAGGTATTACATATGTATCTTTATCCCCCCATTGCCCCCTCCACACACACTCATGCCCTCACCCCCTGGTGTCTGTGTCCATTGGTTATGCTTATATGCATGCATACAAGTCCTTTGGTTGATCTCTCCCCCTTATCCCCACCCTCCCCTTCCTTCCCTCTGAGATTTGAGCATCTGATAGATGCTTCTCTGTCTCTATATCTGTATTGTTCATCAGTTTATGTTGCTTGTTATAATCCACAAATGAGTCAGATCATGTGATGGTTATCTTTCTCTGACTGACTGACTTCACTTAGCATACCCATTTGCAAACACTTCCATTTTCTTCACATGCATGGTGCTCGAAATTCACTATTCTCTTGCTAAGATTACTGATGACTTCCACAATACAGAAAAGGATGGATGTTTTTTATATTTATCTTATGAGACTTAACAGAGTATAATGTTGCTGATCACTCCTCTTTGAAGCTGTCTTCTCTTTTGACTTGTAATGTTCTTTCTTCTCTTTTGGCCCTTTTTCTCCATCTCCTTTAGTGACTGACCCTTTTTCCAATTTCTCAGTAGCAGAGTTCCCAAGTAATTGTTCTCAGATCCTCTTAAATTCCCTTTCTGTACTCCTTTTCTAGATTGTTTTAGACATGGCTTACAATGCAATCTAAGTAATGATAATTCCCAGATTGCTCCAGTTAGGACATCTGTTCTGAGTTCTATATTTTTTCACTGTTAATAGCCGAATATTTGCCATTTTTACTAGCACTTTCTCAAAATTAATATACAAAAATAAACTCTTGATATGCCCCCATCTCTCAAATTGTTCTGATCTTTCCACACAAGAAAGTTCCAACACAACTGACACAATTTCTGTAGTCAAGAATAGCAGTCATTCTTGACAAGTATTACCACACACTTCCAGTTTAATCATAGTTTCATATCTGTTAAACTCAAATAAATTTAAAGTCAAAGCCCTGTATTTTATAATATCTCTCTCCAAGTCTCATCTCCTAACTCATTTTCCATTCTTTAGCTAGACTTTTAATCTTTTAAAGCCTCTATTTAAGAGAATTTAATCTATTTGAGAACATGTAAATACAAATAACTGCATAAAAAAGATATTTTAAATAAACCAATAGAAAAGAAAGGTTACCAGGAAATGCACATTAAGTTTTTAGGCACAAAAAATATTTAAAGCACCACCAACATGTCACAGTCTCAGGAGAAAAACAAAAGTTCATTATTTTCCCTAGAAAATTGCTTTTTTTATACAAGTAAAATAAATTACATAGTATCTTATTCAGTTAACAAACTTTCCATCTGTATATCACAAATTAAGACAATAAAAGGGAATCCTTTGATTTTATAATAGTACTAGGGGCCCGGTGCACAAAAATTTGTGCACTCGGGGTGGAGGGAGTCCCTCAGCCCGGCCTGTGCCCTCTCACAGTCTGGGACCCCTCAGTGGATGTCCTTTGATGGCCCCAGTCTGCCAGGCGCCTTTTGTGTGTGTGTGTGTGTGTGTGTGTGTGTGTGGCCACTGGGGACCTGCCCCCAGCTGCATCTGAGGCTCGGAGCAGTCCTCCTGTGTGTGTCTACCTGCTGGGGGCCTGTCCCCAGGCACACCGTGGAGGCTTGGAGCAGGCACCCCCTCTATGTTGATCTCTCAGACTCTTGCCCTCCCCTGCATGTTGTTCTCTTT
>PVJC01018592.1:0-31161 GCA_004026665.1 Murina feae | reverse complement strand
TCCTGGGTCCTGCGCTGTCCCGCCCTGCAGCCGCTCTGTGCACTCGGGAGGTCCCTCAGCCCGGCCTGTGCCCTCTCGCAGTCTGGGACCCCTTGGGGGATGCCCACCTGCTGGCTGCCTGACCAGCCTGGGTGAGGGGCTTTAAGGCTGCCCACAGCTCCCATTGAGCCAGCGTCCCAGCAAGGCTGGCTGGAGGCAGGTTCTGGAGTTTTTTCTCCTATAATTGATACTGTTCCTTGAAGGCCTGGGGTAATTGATACACTGTTCCTTTAAGGCGGCCTTCTAACTACTAACGAAGCCTCCGCTGCTTCACCTCGCAGCGTCTATAATGAAACAATTGTTACTGTTACTGGTTAGGCCGGAGCTACTCTTTCCTTCAGCTCCGGAGGATTCTACGATTGTTACAATGTTTCAAAAAGCTGTGTTTCGCTAGAGGCAGTTTAATCGGAGCTGAGCTGAAGGGCGCAGCTTCACTTTCCCTCCTGCCGCAATGGGAAGGGCTGTTTACTCAGGTCCGGGAGTGGCGGCCGCCATGTTGGCTGGGCTAATTTGCATACAGCCGCTCTGATTGGCTGGTGGGCGTGGCTTACCCTGTCTCAGAGAAACGGTTAATTTTAATATTTCGCTTTTATTAGTTTAGATAATAAAAGGGTAATATGCAAATTGACCCTAACAGCAGAACGACTGGGAATAACTAGTCACTATGACACACACTGACCACCAGGGGGCAGATGCTCAATGCAGGAGCTGCCCCCTGATGGTCAGTGCACTCCCACAGGGGAAGCTCTGCTCAACCACAGGTCAGGCTGATGGCTGCCAGCACAATGGTGATGGCGGGAGCAGCGCTAACGATGTCCAACTGCAGCTTAGGCCTGCTCCCTGCTGGCAAGTGGACATCCTCCGAGGGCTCCCGGGCTGCCAGAGGGATGTCTGACTGCCAGCTTAGGCCCGTTCCCCTGGGGAGTGGGCCTAAGCCAGCAAGTGGACATCTCAAGAGGGGTCCCAGACTGCAAGAGGGCACAGACCAGGCTGAGAGACGCCCCTAAGTGCACAAATTTTTGTGCACCAGGCCTCTAGTTATAAATAAAGCTGCAACTAACATAGGGGTGCATTATCTTTTTAAATTAGTGGAGTGATCACATTGTAAGGTATAAAAATGTGAACCACTACATTATATACCTAAAACTAATATAATATTATATGCCAACTCTAGAATCTAATAAAAGAGTAATGGGGAAGGTAAAGGGGAAAAAATGGAGACTTATTTAACACTCTTTGTAATTCCTTAAGCAATAAAACAAAATTTAAAAAAGAAAAAAAAAGTAATATGCAAATTGACCATCACCCCAAGACACCTAAGCCAGGCCCACCAATCAAACCACGCCCACCAGCCAATCAGAGTGGCTGTATGCAAATTAACCCAGCCAAGATGGCGGCCATGGAGCTACAGCAAATAGGAGGCTTCTGTTTGGAGGAAACTGCCTGCCTCAGCCAGTTCAAAGCAACAAAGTTTCCATTATAGAAGCCACAGAGCTGAAGCAAAAGCAGGCTTTGTTGCCTGCCTAGGCAGGTTGTGGCCTCCGCTCATGGCAACAACGTTTCAATTATAGAAGATAAATAAACCCCAGAAACCTGATTCCAGCCAGCCTCGCTGGGACCTTGGGTCAATGGGAACTGTGGCCAGACTGCAAACAGCCATCAGCCCCTCATCCAGGTTGACCAGGCACACCAGCAGGTGGACATCCCCTGAGGGGTCCCAGACTGTGAGAGGGCACAGGCCAGGTTGAGGGACCCCACCCCCACCTCGAATGCACAAATTTTTATGCACCGGGCCCCTAATACTTATATAAAAAAAGGTAATGGTAATAAAAAGGAATACTGATGAAAGCACTCTTAAAATAAAACATCAAACCAACTCATTTATCCTACTCAAGATAATACCTGTTTAAAAAAATAGCTAAAGTAGCAGATTACCAGGAAAAAAATGGAAATATGTAAGATTATCTGTGATAACTAAGACAATGCATTGTGCTATAGTTTTCTCATCTGTGAAATGTCTCACCTGCTTCTTTCACCTGGTCAGTTGTGAGGATCAGCTACAAGTTTAAAACTACATTTTTCAACCTCTTAATTAGACTTCAATATGGTCATTTTTTATTGCCGGTTCTCATATCCAGTGATAGATAGACCCCTATGAAAGGGAAACACCTTAACTCAAACTTGGAACTTCTCTTTCTTTCCATCTTCATATACTGTATTTCAATCATCAGTTTCACAGCTCTGTCTCCAAAGGTAATGACAGAGCAAAGTGTCATTTCCTTATGCTTGTACCACAACTCTCAAGATGTTATGATTTACTTTAAAATGGCACCCTCTTTGGCCCTAACCGGTTTGGCTCAGTGGATAGAGCATCGACCTGCGGGCTGAAAGGTCCCAGGTTTGATTCTAGTCAAGGGCATGTACCTTGGTCTCGGGCACATCCCCAGTAGGGGGTGTGCAGGAGGCAACTGATCCATGTTTCTCTCTCGTCGATGTTTCTAATTCTCTATCCCTCTCCCTTCATTTCTATAAAAAAATCAATTAAAAATATATTTTAAAAATTTAATAAAGTAAAATGGTACCCTCTCTGCACAAATTGTATTGAACATGATTATCTACTATCTGCCATACTAAGAATAGTGCTACTCTGCCTACTGAATATTACTCACTGTTTCTCAATTCTGGTTCTACATTATTAGTATCCATAAAGATTTAATATAAAAAGAAATTACAGATTTATGAAGCCCCATGCCAGACTCTCTGAATTAGAATATCTAGAGAAGAAATCCAAGTATAAGTTTGGGCATTATTTGTATGTTTTGTTTTGTTTTCCAGCTCCATGAATTATTCTAATGTACAGCCATAGCTGAGAAAAAACTGGGAAATCTTATAGGCATAAGAATAATTAAGCATTACCTTCCATAAAATCTATACACACACACACACACACACACTACATATATATGTGTGTATATTTGTATATATATAATTCATTTAATAATTTCTCAGACTTTCTTTCTTCAAAGAGAATCATCATGAATATCCTTAATATCATAGGTCTTATTTTCCAAACTTCTAATAATTTGCTGCTTCTATTTGAACTAGCTTCTAATTAACTTGATAGAAATGTGCTCAAAACAAGATCTTAAGTCATTACCAAAATTTCACATAGTGAATAATATTTCATTTTGTACTTTATAACTTATGGATGTATTTGCAATACAAACCCTTCAACAATTATTTACACTTTCATAGTTGAGTACCCCTATTCTATAGTTTCACCTACTTGACAATCATCAACTTTTAAATCTCATTTTGAAGATTTTTTTAGCCATAAAAATTAGACTTCTAGTTTCTGCTCTAGAAATTTTTAAGTTGTCATTCTATCCTAACAATAAGTAAAAAGCTGAACAAACTAAGAATCGGTAACTCCTCTTAAATCAATAGTGAAGTCACAAAGAAAATCATTGCCCCCTCCCCCCCAATTGCAAACACAGGCCAATACAGAGACTCACAGCTTACCAAGATATACCAACCAACAAATACCGCTACAGGAATCAATGCCTGAGTAGGAAAATCTAAACTGTAAATTAATGAATTGCTGGAGGTTTAAAGAAGAGAAATCTGAAAGTTAGAAAATCCAGGGGGACTCCAACACACTTTACTGAGTTTTACAACATGAGCTCCACCAGGTTTTCACAGCGTTATCTGAGAAAAATCCCCTCCTGCTTCCAGCAGGGGGAGGAGTAAAGTAAACATTTTTAAATATAAGAGCATTCTGTTACTAACAAGATCTGCCCTCAGGAGAAACTAACCACAGTCTAAATTGCTAGGGATTTATCAACACCTAACTAACCCGGTGGAAAGAAAATATCCAATTCCAACCTACTCTAGCCACCTAACTCACCTGGAGGTTGAGCTATCCGAGAAACAGTTGTGAAATGCACAGGCTCGCTACAAGAATAAAACCTAGTTATAGGACAATAGAACACTGACCCTCCGCTCATACTTTATCACCAAAAATGAATCTGGACACAGATCTTACACTCTTCAAAAAATTATCTCAAAATAATTTGACCTAAATGTAAACACAAGATTTTAAAACTCCTACAAGATAACATGGGAGAAAACCTAAATGACCTTGTATATGGTGATAACCTTTTAGATACTACACCAAACGTACCATCCATGAAAAAATTCATTCATAAGCTGGACTTCATTAATATTTAAAACTTCTGTTCTGCAAAACACAGTACCAAGAGAATGAGAAAACCATAGACTTTGAAAAAATATTTGCAAAAGACACATCTAATAAAGAACTGTCATCCAAAATATACAAAGAACTCTTAAAACTCAACAATAAAAAAACAAACCAAAAATTAAAAAATGGGCCACAGACCTTAACAGACAACTCACTGAAGATATACAAATGGCAAATAAGCATATGAAAAGATGTTCTACATCATATGCCATTGAGAAAATGCAAAGTAAAACAACAAAGAGATATCACTACAAACCTATTAGAATAGTCAAAATCCAGAACTGACAACACCAAATGCTGCGGATGATGTGAAGCAACAGGAACTCTTGTTCATTGCTCATGGAATGCAAAATGATATGGCTACTTTAGAAGACAATGTGGCAGTTTTTTTAATTACACTAAACATACTTTTACTATATGATCTAGTAATAACACTACTTGGAATTTAGCTAAAGAAGCTGAGGACTTATATCCACACAAAAACCTTCACATAGATGTTTATAGTCACATTTTTCATAAATGTCAAAACTTGGAAACAACCCAAATGTACTTCAGTAGGTGAATGGACAAATAAATTGTAATACATTCAAACAATGGAGTATTTTTTAGCACTAAAAAGAAATGAGCTATCAATCATGAAAAAACCCAGAGATTTTTAAATGCATTACTATGTCAAAGAAGTCAATTTGAAAAGGCTAAACACTATTATGATTTCAACTATATGATTTTATAAAAAAGACAAAATTATAAAGACGGTAAAACAATCAGTAGTTACTATGAGTTAAGGAGGAGTGAATAGTGGAACAGTAGAGGTTTTTTTAAGACAATGAAACTATAATGAATGATGATACTACAATGGTGGATACTTATTATTATACATTTTTCAAAACCCACAGAATGTATACCAAGAGTGAACCCTAAATCTAAATGATGAGCTTTGAATGAGTATGACTTGCCAATGTAGTTTCATCAATTGTAACAAATATACTGCTCTGGTGGGGAATGGTAATAATGGGAGAGGCTATGACAAGTGGGGACAAGGATATATGGGAAATCTCTGCAGCTTCTGCTCAACAGTGCTGTAAACCCCAAAGTATCTAAAAAGAAAAGTCCATTAAAAATTAATATATTGAGAAATGAATCTAGCTGTGGACATACTTAATTTTTAGTGCTGACTCACAATTTTAACATTCTACCAGTCTGCTATTTAAGCAAAACTATCACAAGCACTGTTTCTGCAATAAAAATTTAACAAAATGTTAAAATTAACCATGAAAGATGCACAGGTCAACATTTAAAACTTCCTTAATGCAACACAATTTTAACTTTCAATAGTAAATGCCCAATGGTATCTAAAAAATGTCATTCAACTGCTCTCTTTGCATATGAAATGAATATGGAAACAAAAATGTAATTGCAGCATATAGACTGAAACATCATTATAATATTAACGGGGTAGAAATAGGCTTCTAGTTACCTCTTCCACTATTATTTTGAATAGGACTTTTTAATTATTTATAAACAAATTAAGAGTGGTTGAAAAACCTTATTATTTACAGTTTGGGGATCAAAATGAATTATACTTATTGCTGGCAATTCTTCAGAATGGCTTTTGATATATCAATATACTTTTTTTTAAATTTTTTTTTTATTTCATTGCTTAAAGTATTACAAGTGATAGATAAGTATTACAACAGATGATAGATAGATCTCCATTTTTTCCCCTATACTTTTAAATAAACCACTTGCTCAGTCTACTATGAAATGCAGTAATAAACAACAGTGGTCTGGGTTAAAGATACAAGAAGGAACATACTCACATATCAAGTAAAAACAATCTTTTACCCCAGTGTCCACTCTCAGATGCTTAATGGCTAAACTCTTTTCTCAAGAATGATAAAGTGAATTTTAAAAGAAAAATACAACACTTTATAAAAAATAACAGTACAAAGACTGAATAAATGAAAAAACCTGTTCCAACACTTTTTCTCCTTTTCAAAAGACAAAAAGGAAAAATATACAAAAGGAAAGCAATTTAGCAGAGGTACTGCAATAGCTGATGCCACTAGATTTATAGTCACCTTTGGCAGGGTACTGCCGTGAAAAAGCAGAGGCACTGCTTTACAAGAAAAGATTATGTACTTTCAAGAAAAGGTAGGATTAATCACTCTTCAACACACAATCTCACCAGGAAAAGCGTCACAGTTCTAGACAGCATTTGCTGAAAGAAAAACATGAGCAGAAAGTACTATAAAAAAAATCCATAATTTAAAAATCAAAACCTTGGTATGTAACTACCAGATTTTGCCAATAACATCATATTTTTAAGCGTATTTTAATTTTCAAGTGAAGATGTTATAAGAACAAAAATATCAGCTATTCTTAAAAACCTTTATATTGACCCCTATTTTCATGAATCTAAGTTATTGTAGAACAATGCTTACACTTAAATCATAGCACCAATAAACAAAGATATGCTCAGCATGTCATCTTTTATTTATTTATCTTATATAACTTCCAAAAGGACTAATACCAGTTGGAGAAATGGAATCAAGCAGAAATTAGCCTTACCTACTGAATAAAAGTTATATTTATTGCTACTGGAAAGTGATGCAAACAGTGAACAACTATAAAAATTTTTCAAAAACTGGATATAATTTGTTTGCAATTAAAGAAGCATGCACATTCTTTCCAAGGGGAAATGCAATATATCTGACTCTAAAGAAGATAATCATGTGCCTGAATTTGTTTCTAGGAGCTTTATGTGTTTTTAAAATATATATTATTTACTTTTCAGGTCAATTTCTTTCACAAATGAAAATGAATTATTTTATCAACATTTGCAAATATCTAAAAAATCACGATGTGTTAATAAAATGCTTACTTTTAAAGATGAAAGTGAATTCTAACTAGATCAACATGTCTTTACATAATATTAATGAAAATATTAGGAATAATCTACAACTGCAAATATATTTTTAATTAAAACTAAGAAGTAAAGGTCACAAACAAACTGAATAATTCAATAATAGAGTTAATCACTGAACTGTTTCCAAAGAATGCCTAATTAAACAAATTTATTATCAAACTAATTAGAATTTACGCATACAAAAAAATGCCTTTCACAGGAAAACACTTAGGAAATTTTGACTTGGTATACAGTGGTACTATGTGGCATGAAGAATTACTGACTCTGCCGGGCTGGTGTGGCTCAATGGTTAGTTGGTCCTTGATGGTACCTGGGTTGCAGGTTAGATCTCAGGCCCCAGTCAGGGCTGGAGCAGGAGGCAACCAGTCAATGTGTCTCTCTCACATCGATGTTTTCTCTCTCCCCTCCTTTCTCCCTCCCTCCCTTCCACTCTCTGTAAAAGCAATGGGGGGAAAAAAAATCCGCCAGTGAGAATTAACCAAAAAAAGAAATTACTGATTCTATCTTAAAATATTTTTCTATTTATGAGAAAAGTTAAATTTATACTGACATGTAAGTGTAATTTATAAAACTAAAAATATATCAGTAGTAATTCCTTTCTAAGCTTTCTTCTCCACACATAATTTTTTTAAAATATATTTTTATTGATTTCAAAGAAGGGAGGGGGAGAGAGAGAAACAATGATGATGAGAGAATCATTGATCAACTGCCTCCTGCACACCCCCCACACTGAGGATCCAGCCTGCAACCTGGGCATGTGCCCTGGCCTGGAATCCAGCCTGGGACTCTTCAACCTGGGACCTTTCAGTCTGCAGGCCGAGGCTCCATCCACTGAGCAAAACCGGCAGGGGCTCCACACGTCATTCAAAAGCAACACAGACTGGTAAATTAAAGCAGGGGCTGGCAGATTTAGGCTTGAGAGGGAAATCCAGCCCACTGTCTGAATTTCTGAAGTTTTATTGAAATATCTGCATTCCTTCCTTCACACTGTTGTCTATTATTGCTTTTGTGGTACACAGGCAGAATTCAACAGCTGTATCAAAAATATAAAGCCAAACTACATACTAGCTAGGCCTTTACAGAAAAAGTTGCTGACTACTAAACTATAGATTTAGATCTTCATTATTTTCAATGCATGCCCACACCCACCCTTCTTCTATAGGATCTTTAGTAGAAGACATATTTAATTGATCATTTAAGGATCTATAGTCATTAGTTTTGATTTTATAATTATACACTGACTACTGTCTGTTTTCTGGACTTCTGATAAGGCAGAGGATACTGGTTGATTCTGAAATTACATTGCATCTTCTCATATGCTTTAATGTTTCTAACATTAATGGTTCATTTTAAAATACCACCCAATATTATAGCTATAATTTCTAAAAGATCTAATCCTAACTATTTAATATCTGTGTAATATTATTTATAAAGAATAATAATATATTAGATTTTAAAAGCTAAATTAAGAACAAAATGGTTACATGGTGGAAGTAGAGATGGAATTCAAATAAATTCCATCACAAAGACAAAGGCACTGGGATTTAGACGAGAATTATTTTAACAGGGAAATGTATTCTAGACTTAAGAAAATATCTAAAGACATGGCCCACTGTGGGACACTGAGTAGTGAGGAGAAACTACATCAACAATTTCTTCCCCTACCACCTCCCTCATTCTACCTTTTCTATGCACTCCATAAAGAAAAAAAAAAGGCTACACAGTAAATAGAACTATTATCCAAATTTTCTTTTAAATGAAACACAAGAAAATGAGAGATTAAAGCAAACAGGACTGCTAAATCCAAAAGTGGATAATTTCTTGACAGTAAATTCTTCAAAAATGTTAAAAATTATAACATGATATATTAAGGTCACTGTCTTTATTGTGGCAAATAAAACTGAGAAATATGTTCGAACCAATTTACAAAATGATCATATAGAAACCTGAGTATCTTTTAGGAAGAAGTCTGAGTAATTAAATAGAAAGATACTATTCTCCTTAGAATGACCTATTTTACATGTGTCTAAGGGAAGAGAGAAGTATCAACACCATTCAATCAAATCAAGAATCACTTTGTTTTGCTTCCCAAAAAGTTCCATAGTACTAGGTTATGTTTAAAACCTATCTTAACAAAAGGCATTCCAAAGGTAGTACATAATAAAATGCTCCTTTCCCTATGTCATTTTGTTATATTTTTAAACAGACAGACATCTGGTTTAGGTCAAACCAAATACATTTCATTACTCTGCAATCCTAAAATACTGATACATTCTGATAGTAATGACATGCTAAATTGGGACAGGCAATTCTCATTTAAATATTACAAAACAAATCAACACTGACACTCCGGTACTAAGTTTCTTCCTGTAAACAATGTGTCACTTGCAATGCTTGAAGTTAAGCTTTAGTTGTCTTTATTTGCCTTTATCTTTTTTTAGTGATACTTACCCCTATAGACCAATTATTTACATGTGCATTGCCAGTTCCTACTATTCCAGTTACTATATGATTACCAAATTTAGCACGAAATCACATACTGTCAATTCAAGGAAGATAGTTACAATACTAAATCTCTTACATCAAAATTAGTACAATCAAGTGATTAGAAACCCAGTATTATTTATAACTAATTTTATCTTAATTTGATATTCTGACCATTAACACTCAAGAAAGGAAACTTTGGTTAATATTTAGTATTTTTAACTGTCCCAAGTTTCCTGTCATAATGAGACCTTTTCTATTAAACAGGAGTTTATCCATGACTTCACTTTCCATGGTTTCAATTACCCATGGTCAACTGTGGTTCGAAAATATTAAACAGAAAATTCTAGAAATAACCAATTCATAAATTTTAAATAGTGCACTGTTCTGAGAAAAATGTGATGAAATTTTGCACCTACTGCTTAGGTCATAATGCCTACATCATTCATCTCACTTCATCTCATCACCTAGGCATTGTATCATCTCACATTATCATAAAAAGAAGGTAAGTACCTAAGTACAGTACAATCAGGTATTTTGAAAGACCACATTCACATTAACCTTTATTACAGTATATTGTTATAATTGTTGTTTTAATATTAGTTATTATTGTTAATCTCTTACTATACCTAATTTATAAATTAAATGTCACGATAGGTATGTATGGATAGGAAAAACAGTAGATATCGTCTGGAATGATCTGCAGTTTTAGGCATCCACTATGGGTCTTGGAACGCATCCCCCATGGATAAGGAGGGACTACTGTGCAAAGAAAATGCAACAGCCCACCATCTTAGTATTCAATGTTAACTGCTATTTCAACAAGAAAAAAAATGTGTTTTTCACATGCTTTTTCCTGTTCCCTTTTATATACCAAGGTTTACACTTGTGCACCTACTGGCTTGGATTATGAATGCAGTCAATCAACCAAAGGAAAGGGACCCACAGTGGGAAGGAGTCCAATACTTCATCATCTTTAACAGGTATTCAGAACAACCAATCAAAAGACTACTCTAGACAGGAATGGTCCAGAATATACTAAATCCTTCTCAGAAAAAGAAATTTAAGATCAGAGATATCAGAACTCTTGGAAATCAGTCATCCAATTTCCTGATTCTATAGGAAAGGAAACAAAAGCCCTGAGATTTTTTCACTTACTCAAAATTAGTTTGAAGACTAGAACACAAATCATCTAATGTCAAAGTAATTCTTCCAAAATCTCTTTCTCTTTTTCCTTCAGGATGGTAATGTTAAGTTATATAATTTTAAAAGTAAATTATACTGAACAAACAAAAAGAATACCAAGCAGAAATAAAAACTCATTTTACTTAAAGCAGAAAGGCTTATCAAGCACAGACTTAATTACCTAATAATTAACATATACCTTTTCAGTTACATTCAGATTCTATCACATACGGTTTCCCTCTACAAGAAATTCAATGCAAAATAACTACTTCCACACAGACATTACTTCTGGTGGTTTTTTGAGTAACGGGTGTCTAACCCTCACCTCCTGCTGCAGTAATCCATGCTAAGAACCACAACCTATAGCGACACAGTACTTACTCTTCCTTTTATACAAAGCCCTCTTAAATGAAGGACTAAGGACAGAGAAGTAAAAGTACTGCAAAGTCCTAGCTAAAATTCCAAATGGCTAGAATCCTTCTCTGAACAAAAACGACAGTGGAAAAGAAGACAAGATTAAAAAAAAAAAAAAAAAATTGGCCAAATTCAAGCTACATTGTTTCACGTTTTAACTACTTTGAACAAGAATCATATTTCCAAATATTTTTCCTATTTTAGTTTTCTAAAATAAAATAAGCAGTATTCACACATTCTAATGCTATCTTACAACTGCAAAATCATTAAACAATCATTATTTCTCATCTACTATGTGTAACAAACTTTCACATATGATTTTATTACACCTAAATAGAAATTTTGTAAACTTGTGGTTGAGAATGATACCATTTTAAAGACACACTTTAAGAAAAAAACAATACATTTTAAGACCTTTTATTCAAAAATTGAATCAGCTACAAAAATAAAGTCTTCCTACACATTGCCTCTCAGTAATTATTTGCTGATATAAATGAAAGACCTGAAAATTAAAACCACAGAAAAATCTCATTAAGTAACAATATTATATATTGAATATTCACCAAAACTGTCCCCAAGTGGTCCTACAGTTGGCACACACACATTATTACATTTAATCCTAATGCTACTTCATGAGCTAAGTAGGGTTATTTTGAACTGAAGAACTTGGGTTAAGTGCAGTGGTTCTCAGCCAGGAGCTCCTGGAAGTCTTTGGGGAAGTTTGGAGTGCTACACTGACAGCTGAGACAATCCTGGCATTTAGCAGGTGGGAGCCAGGGGTACTACATAGCCTACAATGTGCTGGACAAAACCACAGAATAATCCAGCCCAAAATGCCATACCACTATTGAGAGACACTGAGGATAAATGGACAGAGCCAAAGAGCTAATAGTGTCTTTAAACTAGTTTGATTCAATAACAAAAATCAAGGAAATCACCAAGACCCACCCAAAAGAAAATCAAATATAAAAGCTTATCAAATTCTCATACTAACATAAGTAGTCTAGGTTACCCTCTCAAAATGGCAATAAGAAAAAAAAAATGACATACTTGCAAACATTACTCTGGCACCCTATTTACCAAGTTTTCCATCCGTCTTGTAGTTGCCTCAATATATTTGCAAAACTTGATCATCATCTTTACTTACTCCATGATGTTATAGAAAGGAGTCATCTCCAGATCCCATTCTTCTACCCCTGTGTTACATCCATTTTACTACCTATATGGGTTAATAGTTACATATGAAGTTTCACTTAGTCTATTCTTTTCTTCCTTGGCACCACTGCCCCATTAATCATCCTAAAAATCATACTGTCTTCCTGTCAGCACCTCCTTATTTAACTACAATGACTTCTCATTGAGGACACTCAGATAATTCATGGTAACTTTCAAGGTTCTCCACCAAGTGGCTCCTTATTTTCCCCCCAATTCAATTAGAATCACTATTCCAAGGAGTCTCTTTGGTACTCCTCTAAATTAGCATAATTCCCTTTTCTCTATTTGCCAACACAGTTTGCCTAGAATAATGTTCCCATTCCTTCTTCTCTGCCATTCAAAATACTTATCTGTTAGTGTGTTGATGTCATCAAATATAACCTTGTGTAATGTCAGTAGACCTCTAAATAATTCTTTAACTTCAATTATGTTTATCTAGTTCTAGTCCTACAGTTAGGACTAGAAACATCTTGAAGGTAAAATCACATAATCTTTTCTTCTGAATATTCACATAGACCAATATAATATAGCTACTTGGAATCATAGAATTATTTCTTAAAGAAATTGTGAACAGCACCTTCGTTTTATTTTATTTATTTACTAAGGGCCCAGTGCACAAAAATTTGGGGAGGGGGGGTGTCCCTCAGCCCAGCCTATCCCGTCTCACAGTCTGGGACCCCTCAGGGGATGTCCACCTGCTGGTGTGCCTGGGCAGCCTGGGTGAGGGGATGATGGCTGGTTGTAGGCTGGCCAAGCCCCCAGTGGGGACCCTCACCCCATGGGGGTGTGGCCAGCCTAGGAGAGGGACTAAGAGCCGTTTTCAGGCTGCCCACAGCTCCCATTGACCCAATGTCCCAGCGAGGTTGGCTGGAATCAGATTTCTGGGGTTTATTATCTTCTATAATTGAAACTTTGTTGCTTTGAGTGGAGGCCTAGCAGGCAAGAAAGCCTCCTGTTTGCTTCAGCTCCATGGCTTCTATAATTGAAACTTTGTTGCCTTGAGCAGAGGCCCAGCCTGCCGAGGCAGGCAGTTTCCTCCAAACAAAAGCCTTCTGTTTGCTCTAGCTCTGTGGCTGCTGGCCACCACCTTGGCTGGGCTAATTTGCATACAGCTGCTCTTATTGGCTGGTGGGTGTGGCTTGGCTGGTGGGTGTGGCTGTGGTGTTTCAGAGTAATGGTTAATTTGCATATTACTCTTTTATTGGATTAGATTTTATTTTTTGATTTGAGAAAAACACATAGATTGGTTGCCTCCTGCAGGAGCCATGACCAGAGCCCAGGCTGGGGAAGAGCCTGCAATCAAGGTATGGACCCTTGATGAGAATCAAACCCGGGACCCTTTGGTCCACAGGCCGGTGCTCTAACCACTGAGAAAACTGGCTAGGGCTGTACCTTCATTTTAAAAGTGGGAAAAAAATCTAATTCAAGAACGCATAATTCTTTAGTGACAAGATGAGAACCAGAATTCAGACTACAATCTGTAATCTAATGTTAACACTTAACATATGCTTGTTAAACAAACTCCAAGGAACACTACTAGAAATGCTTTCATTCTTTAGCTAGAACCTTTTTAACCCTTTTTACTTATTCACATGAGAATAGATAATTACTTTATCCCAATAGATAATTTTTTTTTTTTACTTTTCAATTACAGTTGACATATTATATTATGTCAGGTATACAGTCTCAGGTATACACCTTATGAAGTGATCATTCCACAAGCCACATCTGACATCATACATAGTGATTACAATACTATTGACTCCATTCCCCATTATCCCAATAGTTTTCATCCCTGGATTACTAGTAAAAATTAAACTGTACCTGTTTCTATATGGCAAAAAGAGAATTAAATCACATCACTACTATATGATGTATTATATAAAATATGCCTTCCTGCTTCCTATCAATAAGTACATTCCAACCACATATTCTCTCCAGAAGCCAAGGTTGAACATAAAGCATGTTTATAAGTGACATCATCAGTAATTTGCTATATATTAATGCAACAAATACATTAAATTTATCTTGTCTCATTATTAGATATTATATAAGGATTCAGATTTTCACTAATTCTTGTCTATAAATATATGACATACTAGATGTAACTTTCTTCATCTTTTTTTTTTTTAAGTTCAACGTAGATTAATACAGTTTAGTTCCCCAACATTTAGGAAGACCTTCTTTTACTCAAATCAGATATATATTTCAAATTCCAATAGCCTAATTCTACTTCTGAATACATCTCCTACTTTCTGCTCCACAAGTAAAGACTTTATCTAGAAGTATATTCCTGCTCTAAAGATGACTTTTAAGACAAATATACTGCAGGCTACCAGTGTCTAATATGAGAAGAAAATAAAGACAGGACTAAAAAAACCCCACAATTTCAAAAAAGAAAAATATAAAAGAGCAAGAGCAACAGAATTGATTTGTAATAAATCTTCATATTATCCTATATAATAAAGAGTTCATATGCAAATGGCCATCACACTCTCACACTGTAATAGCTCAGACACTCAACACTGGGAAGAGAGGAATGGGACCAGCCAGGAACAAATAAGCTCTTGAGAGAAAAATGGGGACCAGCCAGGCTGCAGCCTGGGAGAGGGACAAGCCACCTGCCTGCCATCCTGGATGCCAGTGGCTGGGGCTGCAGCCTGGGAGAGGGACAAGCCGCACTCCCCACAGTCCTGGGAGCCAGTGCTGCTGCTGCGGCCCAGGCAAAGCCACCTGCCCACATTCCCCTGCGGCTGCGGCTGCGGCTGGCCCGGGCGAAGCTGGCCCATATCCTGGGTGCCCGCAGCTGGCCAGAGGAAGGGAAGCCCAGGCCCCAGGTGCCTGCAACGGGATGGAGGAGGGAATCCTGGGTCCCGGGTGCAGGGCAAAGCAGAGGTGGTTAGGGGCAATCAGGCAGGCAGGCCACTGGTTAGGAGCCAACAGTCCTGGATTGCAAGAGTCAGTCGGACATCCCCGAAAGGGTCCTAGATTAGAGAGGGTGCAGGCCCGACGCCCCCACCCCACTTCTGTGCATGAATTTCATGCACCGGGTCTTTAGTATCAACATAAAACTGTAAAATTAGGAACTAAAATTTAACCTGTCTACTTTTGAAAATAAAAAACAAATAACATCTTAAAACACGTATGTAGAAATTAAATAAAAATAAAAAGGTCTTAGTCATTTCCTATAATTCAAAGCCATAATAAATAAAGCTCATAAGCTGATTTGCTACTTAAACTTAACAGAAGAAATGACTAGGTGGTATTACTGGTAGACAAACCAATTTATCATACATATAAGTCTAAAAAAAGGGAAAATAGAAATATATTTGGTAAAGTTTTCCAGACTTCATTCTAAATACAGTAAAACAGGTTAAAAAATTTATAGTCTAATTGTAAACTATAATTACAGCTTTATTTACACTCAATATAGTATTCAACTACTAAAAATATGTATAAGCAAAAGTCATATACAAGTAATGATTTTGGACACTTGATCCTTGCTTTTATTTGGCAATTAGCTGTAGGCCTAATATTTTAATCCTCCCTTGTGTCAACTTGCTAATTATTCAAATGCATTAGGGACAAAAGTCTTGTCTAAGAAAAATATTTGGTTTTATAAAATTCAGCCTTGCTGGTGGTACTCACTTATAATTATATTAAATTGCAAAAAGGAACAGATTGTTAAAAAAAATAAGTTATTTACCATGAGAAAACTGAGAGTGCACTGGGAAAATAGTTAAAATTCAACCCTTTTAAAAGAAAAGCAAAATAATCTAAAAATAACTGATTTAATTCAACTTTTTTTCTTTTAGTCCAGTGACAATATTCTTTTGAGAAAAATAATCTGCTTTTAGTTCTAAACAATGCATCTAGATCCAACAAAGCACTATTCTTGTCACTACACAGAGTTTTACTAACACTTAGCACCCACGGTGTCAGAAATTAATTATACTCCCATCAACCCTAAACTAGAAGCAATTGATCATTGGGTTTAGGAGTAAAAATCTCTAAACAACTGAAGTCCAAAATATTCTATACTGAACTGTCCAGATATTTGTGCAAGAGCCCTTTACACAAACAATTTAAAAATTCACAGATCTGGATCTTGGCTGATCAGACTTTACCATTTTAATAGGTATGAGTGCATTACCGATATATACTATGAATGGTAGACTTCACTCAATAAGAGTTCAATGGCCCATTTATGGTCACTTTAAAGATTACACACTAAACACTTTAAAGATTACACACTACTATCAAATGAAACTTGAGGCATATCCTGATATCATATATAGTACTTCCTTGAAATGAAGATTTTAAAAAATGATAAGGAAAAAGCAAATGCAAGTTCCTCTCCCCCTTATCAAGATCCAGATGTGAGGAGTAAAGCTCCCATCCCCCCCAATTTGTTTGTTTGTTTGTTTTTGATGATAGTTATGTCTAGTGATTTTCTATCTACTTATTACCAACATATTATTTCAATAACATGTAGGAAGCAAGTATGTTACAGATGAACGAACACAGCATTTCTTTTAAAAATGTTCCATTTAACTTTTAAATTAAGGAAATTTAGGTTAAGATGGTTTAATGTCATAGTAAAAGCAAACAAAATTTTAAGTTAAATAATTTAAAGGAGGAAATGAGAGGTATTCTGTATTGTTCAGGACAAAAAAAAATTATCTTAAAGACTAAGTAGGTACTTAAAAAATACGCTATGACCAAACTTCTACAGTTTATACATAACCATGAAAAATTAATTCTCTATACAAATACTTCAGATTTATGCTAACCTAACAGTTTTTACATAGATATAACAAACGCAGAGTACAAAAGGAAACATCAAAAGAGTATACTTTTCTATTTGCATTATGTGAAGAAAATGCTCTAAAAATTCTGGAAATAGCAACATTCTATAATCAGTTATATATAATGAAAACATTTGTACTCCAATGATTTTTTTTCTAGATGGACAAGACAGAAATAGGCAAATTTAAATTTAAAGTCTAATTCATTAGAATAATAGGTCATAAGTTCAATATCAACCACGCACAATATTGTTGAAAAGCAATTAAAAAATGTACCCTGTGCTACTGTCTTTAAACCTGGTCTTTAGCATGTTCCATTCAACAGACCAGTAGTATAAGTAAATATATGTCCCCTTAGAAACTTCTATCTCTTTGCAAAGACAGTAAAACTTTAGGACTCTCTATGGATGGACACATGTTTAGCTACTATAAACTGAGAGCTGAGAAAAATCACAGCAACTTATAACCTGACTATATGTATCATCTAGAGAAAAGCCAATACCACATGATTTCACATATTACCTACCAGATCATTTTTGGGATTAAACAGGAAGAAAAACTGATCGGTAACACAGCAAGACTGAGGAGAATACAATAAGCTTAAAAAATAAAATTAAGTGAAAGGATACAGCCTTAAAGCACCAGTCTGAGTTCCCACTGCCAGGATCTTCTGTACTGGATCGAAGGCCAGGGCCGAGGGTTGGTAGGGAAATCCATGGCGAACAGTCTAGGGATGGGCAAGTGACATCACGCCAACCAAAGCCGCAAGCAAAATTTAAAAACAGAAAAGTCAATAAGGGCATTAGAATCTAAAACTAATTATATCTGATGCAAAAGCACATACACATGTACTTACTGCTTTAAAAAAAAAAACCACTACGAAATGTATACAAAAAACACTTATTCACACAAAACCTGAAACAAACAAAATCTACCCCAGTATTACTTCAATTTCTGCTTTTCCATAATACTGATATTCTATTGAAAAAAATTTTTTACTAACAGTCTACAGTATTATATCTGAGACCAAATTACTGAAGTGCACAGTGGTCAAAAATTCTGTAAATTCATTCACAAAGGCAATTCCGGTTTTATTTCGAATGTGATAAACTTCACCATTAGTGTACTGGTATTTGGATGCTAACGCAAGTACTTCTAAGGACAAGCTGTCATATAAGCTAAGTCAAGGATTCAGGAAAGCAATTCTCAAACATCTAGCCCAACATTTTGCAACTGTAACAGAAATGTGCATTTTGCTACTAAATTCTTCATCATTTCAGGGCCATATGGCCACAAAGTGTTCCTACACACTTTTAAGGAACTCTTGACATCTGAACGCACCGTATTTATAAGGAAGGCGGATGTCAACACCGAGACAAGATTGTATTTCTCACTGAGCAGCGGCTGAATTAATTCGCTGCATCATTCTTTCTGAACTACCGACCGCTACGGCGACCGCCGTGCCATTAATAACAGGCAAAAGCCACAGTATAACTATTTACCTAAACGTAAGAGGACCCCGTGAGTTCACACGTGAAAGCCTCCTACCATACGCTAGGGGACAGGTGATGAGCCAAGATCTCGCTGAACAGGTTTGGCTTTTTGACAAACAACAGTCATCGGACACTGCTTTCCAAGGGAAACTCCAAAGTTGGTGAATTCCATCAAAAATGCCTGAATTTTCATTAAGACGGCTGATTAAGAATATGAATTAAAGATCAGTCTAATCGGTTGGGGTAACCGTCTTGGATGATCGCTGCCTGGGACCCGGGAGGGGGGAAGGGGGTACGAATATCAAGGAAAAGGTGTAAGATGATGTAAACCTCCGAAATAGCCCAATCCGGCAAATGTTTGCCGGCGGAGGCGCGCGCGACCCTCCCGCGCGGCAGGACTGCGGCCCCGCACAGCGGCCCCCGGCGCGGCGGGCGGCGCGCTCCGAGCGCTCACCTTGCAGAGCTGGAAGTGCTCGGACTGGAGCGTCTCCTGCACCTCGGGCTCCCGGCTCCCGGGCGTGTGCTGCGGCGGCTGCGGCGGCTGCGAGGCCGAGGACGAGCCGGCCGTCAGGCCGTCCAGCACCTTCCTGATGTTGAATTTCCTCATGGTCTCGGCGGGGCTGGCCCGCGGCCCGGGAGGGGCGGCCGGGGGCGTCCCCGAGCGGGAGGAGCGAGCCCGGGCAGCGCCCGCGGAGGAGCCGGAGGAGCGGGGGTGAGCGGGGAAGCGGGCGGCTGCGGAGACGCCGGAGACGCTCCAAACAGGAAATACTGCGACGGCGGGAGAGCGGCGGTCGCCGGAACCCCAGGCGGCGACCCTCTTCCTCCGAGGCCGCCGCCGCCGCCTCGCCCCGCGGCTCCGCAGTGGCGGCGGCGCCCCGAGCGCTCTGCCGGCCTCACCTGGCCGCGGGCGGACCCTGCGCCGCGCCGCCGCCCCGCCTCGCCCCCGCCGCCGCCGCCGCGTCCATGGCCCGCGGCCCGCGCTCCTCGCCCGCCCCGGCCCGCGGTCCCTCGGCGCTGCCTCCCGCTCCGGCCGCTGCTCCTCCTCCCGGGGGGTTCGCCGGCTCTCGGTCCGCAGCAGCCGCTCGGCCTCCCCGCCGCTCAGCGCTGCTGCCCGCCCGGCATCGCACGCAGGGCGCCCGGGGTGGGTCCCCGCGCTCTCCGCCTCGCTCCGCCTCGCCCGTCCGCCGCTGGACCGTCCCGCCCTCGCTCCTTCCGAGCCCGGCTGCCTGCCTCCGGCGCCCGCGCCGCCCGCGCTCCCGCCCGGCCGCTCCCTCTCGCCCGACTGGGAGGCTCGGCACACGGCACCAACGCCCGGCGAGCAGCAGGAGCCGCGGTCCCAGCGCCGGCGGTGGCGGCAGCGGGGCCTCCGCGGAGCGGGGCTGCTGAGCATGCGCACGCCCCCCCCCCCCCCCCCCCCCCCGCCCCCCGCGGGAGTGGAGCTGGGGCTTAAATTATCCTCCGCTCACATCCCATCCGCAGCCAAATTCCCCCGCCCCGGTCGCCTGCTGGAGTGTGCAGCCGCTGCCCTGCAGCCGGGACGGTGAAAACGTAGACGACGAAAACGCAGCAGGAAATCCTTCTTTCAAACTCGGTCTTGAAAGCGGGGTTTCAGCTCTCATCCTTTCAACAGGCACACACTCCCGGCTGCTGGCTGCAATGTTATTGTGGCTGCTTTCTCCATGGTCTTTGTTTTGGACTGATTTGGATTTGGTATTTGAAAGAGAGCGACTTGACAACGACTCTGTGGCAAGAGGATGACAGACTTTTAAATGTACTAGGAAAGGAGATAAACCTAAAAGGGGGTGTGTGTGCGGGGGGGAGGGGGGAGTGCGAGGAGGGGAATACATTCTTTCCTGAAATTGACGGGGGGGTTACAGCGTGGCCATGGCAGGTAGCTGCTAGAATGGAATAAGCTACCGAAGGGGAACCGCTCCAGGGCTGGGTGTCTGTTGCGACCTGTGACACGCCGCCACCCCTGGATCCAGTCTGCACGCAAGGGTGGGTGTGGATGGGGGCGGGAGGGTGCCAGTAAACACTGCGCGGTCACTCATGTCAGCACCTTCAATCGCCTTCAGTACTGATTCTTCGTTAAGTAATCCCCAGCAGCTTCTCTCTTCACTCTTGCGAGGGCAAGGAGGGAAAGATGAAGTTTTCGCTCAGATCTTTCTGCTGCTTCTCACACACAGTCTCGCTTGGATGCTTGAAGCCGTACAGAGAGATTCGAGCTGTAAGTGCCCTCCCCGAGAGTGTGTTCAACCAGAAAGGTAGATGGGGAGCAGAGGTATTTGATTAGGAAAATGTGGAAAAACTGGAAACCAAGAAGTGTGGACGCCCCTAAAGACTAATTCTATTTCGTAGGGTAGGGGTTAGGAGGAAGGACACTCTTCCGGACTCCAGACTTCCACGCCCCTAGGGGTCCAGCGAGGGGCGACAACACAGCTACTGGGGTTTTCCGAACCCAATTCAGAAGTGCCCGCCCTCTTCTTTATGATTGGCCGAATTCTGCACCGTTTAGGGAAAGTCTCGTCCCAGTATTGGTTGATGCGACAGGCTTTCAACAACAGTCAGCAAATCAACTACGACTCGGGCTCAGGGATTTCGGGAAATGTAGTTTTCTTTGGGGCTTCCGCCTTCAAGGACGATGTCTCTCGCTTGGAACCTATAAAAATTGTATTGTGCTTTATTATTTATTGAATTACTCAGTTATCACAGGGTGCAAAGAACCATAAAACAAACGTGATGATTTTTCTTAAACTACTTACAAATTTTTTTGAATTTTTTATTTACAATTTAATGCTCTGAGACATTTTATTGTATGAGACCTACAATTTATTGTACTGTGCAAGGTACTGAAGGCCGCGCAGAAGAATCCTTGCTTTCAACAAGCTCACCACAGTCTAAATGGGGGAAAACCTCACATAAATAATCATAAAACAATGTGACGAATTCATTGATGGAATCATGCATGAGAAGGAGTGAAAAGGGTAATTTAACCAGCCAGAGAAGTCCTGGAAATGGTGATATTTACCATAGTTGTGTCCAGATGAGTAGGAGTTGACCAGGTGAAGAGGAGGGAGAAGAGCATTGGGAGGCAGGTGGTGAGGTTATCAGAAGTAGCTGGAGAGTATTTTTTAAAATACTAATGCCTCCATAGGGGGAAATTTCAAAACAAAATCACTTACGTCCCTCACAGATTTTTGTGATCCACCTTATCATCTAAGTTGAAAATAAATCTGTTGGAAATTTGTCATCACTGGATTATAAAACTCTTTGGAGAAGGGACAGCTTCTTGCTGAGAGGCCTTGTGGTGGTGCTGTGGGAAATTCCGGGGCTCTGTTGTCTGCCAGACATGAATTTGAGTCCAGGCTTTGGTAATATGTGCAACCTTGGGCGAATCCCTTACTTTTCTGAAGGGCTAGGTTCCCCAAGTGTATAATGAGATTAATACTATCTTCTTCCTAGAGTTTTGTGAAAATAAACTGGAAAACAATTATAAAGTTTGCACCACATTGGCTAGCACTCTGGAGATACCTAAACACGCCAGTTTTTCCATTCTACTATCAGGGTACGTGAGGTGAAAGGAACTTCAAGAGATCTTCTTTAAGCCAGCTCTCCATTTTTGACTTTATATATATATTTTTTATTTCCATACCTCATCAGAGTATAAACTCATCCTGACATTTCCGAAATTTTGGTTCCTAGAGGACACAGGGAATTTAAGATGAGTATGGAAAATGTCTGCCAATGTAAATTAGCTTTGTGAATTTGCAATCCATCCTCTCCAAGAGACCAGAATTCTATCAGGTATAAAAATAACAATGCCCCCAACCCATGGATACAGACAATAGGGTGATGAATGCCTGGGATTGAAGGAGGGAGGGGGTCAGTGGGAGAAAAAAATGGGACATATGTAATACATTCGATAATAATTATTTTTTTTAATTTTAAAGAAAAACAAAACAAAAAAACAATGACCCAAAATATCTGCTTTTATGATAGCAAAGATAAAATGATGGACCCTCAAATTCATTATATTTCTTGTTAGTCAATTTCAATTGACCACTGGTTTTTAAATTAAGATAAAAAATTTAAGAATTTAAATTACAATTAATTAGAAATTTTAAGCTTATAGTGAAATTATTAAAAATTTAACAATTTATATTACTCATTTTAAAATTGAGCACAAAGCAGAGAATTTTACCCATAATAACCTCCCAACAAAGTTTTACCTTTTTTGTTTGTTCTGTTTAATGAATGAATCAATGTGTCGATTCCTAGCAACACAATAACTTTCTGCCTTTGAGCATGTGGCATTCTCCCACATATAATTTTTCCTTACCTGCTAATTGATGAATGGATCAGGAGATGATTATATAAAATATACACTGGAAAATTATAGATATCTATATTACATTCAGCTCTAAACAGCTCTAAACAGTACCGAAGTTAATACAATAAAAATTAAAAAGCAAAAAGAAAATAAAAGAATCAACATACAAATAGAAAGACAGCTCATTAAATTATTTAAGATTGGAAGGCCAAAATCCCAGGCCAGAGAATTCATGACATTTCTGAATCTTCCATTTCTCATTATCTCATTTAAAGGCTACCAGGCTTTCCTGGTGTTTGGCTCAGTAGTTAGAATGCTGTCCTGTGCACCAAAAAGTCACAGGTTCCATTGTTACGCCCAGATGTCGTGATCCCCAAAGACCACCTAGGGACCCTGCGTCTGATGCAAACCCAATACAAAAACATAGAGCCTTTATTCGAGCTAGCTCAGGCTCCGTCCCACACATGCTCACCTACGCAGCGGCAGGGCAGGGAGAGCACTCGAGTTTCAGGAAAACAAAGGATTTATAGGGGGTCTAGAAGTAGCGGGTGGGGTAATGTGTGATTGGTTGAGGGAAGGGTCAGGGTTTGGTTGCACAGGGGGCAGGATGCAGCTAGCCTAATTTGGTTTCCTCTGCATCTTTATTGGCCGGTTCGAAAAGGGGTGGTTGAGCAACTGGAAACTTCGGGGAGTCAGTCTGATTTGACTCTATCACCATTCCTAGTCAGGGCACATACCTGGCTTGAGGGGTTCGATCTTCAGTCAGGGATTGGGCATGAGGCAACAGATGGAAACCACGCTTCTCTCTCCCTCTCCCTCTCCCTCTCCCTCATCATCTTCCCCTCCCTGTCTCTAGAATCAATGAAAACATATCCTTGAGTTAGAAATAAGGCTACCAGTCAAACTAAGGCTCTGTTATTGGTCTTAGGGGCAGCTGGATGCTGATTAAGGGGAGTAAAGTAGGAACTAAAAATACATATTTTAGTGAGAAATTATATGATTGGCCAAAAACTTTCTAGAAGGTAAATTATATTATTGGCAAAAAAAACTTTCTGAAAGGTAGACCAACTCTCTCACTTACTAGCATTCATTTATATAGAATTAACTGTAGTTTATTGAGTCCCGAAGATGTCTACATGACAATAATTGATTCACTATACCTTTTAACAGCATATTGAATTTAAATTATTTGTAAATTGCAGCAGAGATATTAATTAGTGTGCCTAGTTCAGGATTGTTTTCTAAATGGGTATCCTAGGACCCGCTGAAATGCTGGGCCTGGGCAACCATATTTTTGAGCAGGTGACCATGTGTCCTGATCCAGACTGATTGAATCAGAGGCAGACACCTGAAGCAAGCCAAGGCAAGAGATCATATTCCTCTGGGAATATGGAATTGAATCATAAAGATGATAATTTGTCTGAACCAGGAGATCATATGGAGCTGGGACTGAAGCAGAGGGTGCTTATACTTTGATGGGCCACAGGAGAATGGAATAGACTCAAATTACAGAGAAGTGACTGTGGAGGGGAAGAGTAGGGTCTCTATTCCGAATCTCCAGTTCCTAGTTTCTATTCTGTCTACACTTTCTCTCCTTCTTTTTGTAAACGAGTGGGTTCCTGGTTCTTCCAATCAAATATTCTTACAAATTTAGACACATCCTGCCCCAGAATGTAAAGAAATGTAGAGATTTTGTAGCCATCTTTCATTGCCATATTTATCTACTACTCACAATTCTCCCCTAATGATAACAAGCACCTGAACATCTAGCAAAGAATTTATGATTTAGTCTCGAGAAATTAAAAAGAATCAAAACAAACTTTAAGGTAAGGAGGGTGAGGAGCAATCCTCTCCCCAAGGACCCATCAGAGCCAAGATAAAAGTAATTGTTGTGATGAGAAGAAGTCAGATTCTGGATTGTATTCTAATGATAAAGCCACAAGGATTTGTTACCATGTGGGGCACATGAGAGAAAGAAGCAAGATGAGGCCTCAGTTTTTGGCGTGAGCACTTAGAAGGGTGGTTTGCCATTTACTTTTCACATTTATGAGTTCTGGATAATTACCAGTTACCATTTGTACCTGAGTGGACTTGACAAATATCACCAGCTAAATAAACAAGCCTTGTCTGGGCACAAGCAGGATCCACTACATTGTGATTTTCTTTGTCAAGCTCTAAGCCTTTCTAGAAAAAACAGATTAGGCAGATATTAGTGAGCCTTTCTTATTCCACGGATTATATCTGTCACTATTTAATAGTATGTATAAAAGTATTTTTAAGCCATATACAAAAAATGTCTAGGCAAAAATCAACATGTTCAAGGGAAGAGAAAATTCCAAAACTGCAAAAAATAAAAATAAAAAAATAAGTGAACCAAGTGAGCACTTAAATGCAAAATATGAGGCATTAATTTTGAAAAATGAAAAAAAAAATTGTCAAATTCTTCAAATTTAGAAACTGGGCAATCAGGAATTTCTAAATACATTCCCATATGTTTCAAATGTTATTTCTACAATGAGAACAATATTTGAGGTAAGGAAACGTCCTCAGTACTTTTAATATAGGTATTATATTTTAGAAGTTAAATATTGTTGTAAATATTTTGAGAACTTTACCAAAAGTTCACCTTTTCTTGTCAAATAACTCTACAATTTGATCTGTGAACTGAAGAGCTAGTAACAAAGTGTGTACTTTTTTCCGATTACTCACAATTAATATTTTGTGATTAATGAATAAGCTTTGCAAAGCAGTTAAAGTTGCTATTTTGTTTCAGTCTTCACCCTCTCGGCTTCTTTCTACTCTACCAGCCAGTTCCCTCCCTTCAACTAACTACACATCCCTCCTCCTCAAAAAGAGAAAGAGAATAAATTTGAATCACAATACTAAAAAGTATTCCCTTAAGGCAGGTCAAGCATATTGAGTGTGTTCCTGAGTGAATTGCCAGGCTAAGCTTTTTTTTCTTTCTTTAATTAAAACACACATCAATAACAAATAAAAACTGAATTTTTTTTCCCCTCAGAGAGAGTTGCTTGACATGGGAGCCCAGGGAGATAGTGTCAATCACAGCTGACTACTACCTGAGAAATTAAAAAGAATCAAAACAAACTTTAAGGTAAGGAGGGTGAGGAGCAATCCTCTCCCCAAGGACCCATCAGAGCCAAGATAATAGTACTAACAATGAAAACATGCAAGGAATACTAATTAACTCTCAGAGGTTTTATGTAGAAGGCTGGTAAGTCTCAATACAAGGATGAAGTTTCTCAAAATAGGGCCAAGTATTTTGTTTCAAACTCAGAATGGGTTCTTTGACTGTGCCTTAGCAAACATACACTTAGTCCACCAGCAACGTATAAACCTATAATTGAACTATCTTTCCCTCCAGCCCTGAGTCAAACATGTTCAACTGTCAGGTAATCTCTGCCCTTGTCACCTGCTCTTTTTATGAAACTCTGTTATTCTATTGTCACACCCACAGTCTCCATTCTACCTACAGTGACCACTGCACTGTTTCTGGTTTTATGACCAATGGCACAAACTAAGTTCCTTTCGGTATGCAATTTTTAATGATAAAGTCTCTATTAAGTAACTTATCAACATGTTAGTAAATCAAAACATTAATAAAACCAATATAAAAGATGTGGACTATACCCCAATAAAACTGAGCCTCTTTATTCTTAACACAATTACACACACACACACACACACACACACAGCTCTCAAAGCCTGGGAGATCAATTTAGATATTTTCTGAATTATTTTTAAGATAATTTAAAGGAAGATAAAACACTGAGCATAGAAACACTTCCCCATATTTCTCTTTACCTATTTAAAAATCTCCTCACCCCACTTTCCCCCACCTCTCATCAGTTTTCCCAACACCTCCATCACTCTCTTTAGAAAGCCCAGCCTTGATCACTGACTCCAAATCCCCCTTCCTCAAACCTCCCAGCCATTCTCTTATCTATATGCTTACATAACATCATCTACCCCCTTCTGTCTGACACTCAGCTAATAAGATAAAAGGGGGTGAATATGTTGGAAGCACAAAGAATATTCTTCACAAAGAAGGGAAGAAGAATGTGACTATGTACATTATAGTAGTTACTTCCAGTTTTTCGTGGCCCATAAATACTCTCGGAGAGATGATAGTCATGATGTTGGAGATGCAAAATACTAAAGTCTATCAAGGAAGGGAGGGGAAAATGCCCTAGCCAGTTTTGCCCAGTGGATAAAGCATTGGACCACAGACTGAAGTGTCCTGGGTTTGATTCCAGGCAAAGGCATATACCTTGGTCGCAGGCTTAATCCCTGGCCCTGGTCAGGTTGCATGTGGGAGGCAACCAGTCGATGTCTCTTCTGCCACCCCCAACCCCCTCCACACACATACATTCCACTCTCCCCAAAAATCAGTGGAAAAATATCCTTCAGAAAGGCTTAACAACAACTACAAAAAAGGGAGAAGCAGAAGAAAAGTCCAAGACTAGTGCCGTTTCCAAAACAGAGCATCAGAACCTGAGTCCTGGTGCCTTCGTTGGTCAGCCAGCAGGGTGACCTTTAGCATTCCATTCCATGAACATTTGCTCTGTGCCCACAGTGTGACACAGTGGGTGTTGTGGGGAATGTAAACATAATGTAACTTGGTTGTGGCACTTTAAATGATGGCAGTATAGTGATAAGGAAGCAAAATCCCTAAAAGAAATGACCAGACTAATGCTAAGTGCATCCTTTTATTCTTCTAAGGATTATTATCATATTCCACTTCAAACTCCCATAGCAACACTCTTCCATTGGTTATGTTCTCATCATCATGGTACCTTGTCTCAGAGGATGAACTTCCATGGAAGCAACCGCTGGGGTCGGGAAACATGGAGGGAGGATGAGGAATCATCCTGGAATCACTCAATTCCCTATTATTCATCCAAAACCTCCAACCACTCCCACTAGTTTTCATCCAGACTAGCATGACCCAAATATTTCCACCAAGACAGTCTTGTTCAGCAGGCCCCGATACAACTTCCCTTACGTGGTTTCCTCATAACTGTGATCAGGCTGCAACGTCGAGGTGTGGCTTCATGAATAGGGTAAGCGGAGTTTCTCACATCCAGGTAAGTGCCTACTCCCTCTCCAGCACGGAGTGATGTGCCCCTTTGATTTAGTAGTGACAGAATAACTGATGATTCCTTTCAGCCCAGGCCCAGAGAAAGAAAGGGAAGGAGGCTAAGCTACTAGGCTTTTCCTTATCCTCCTTGCTTTTTGGCAGTTGAAATGACTGCCTTTTTGAGAAGCCACTAGAAACAAGATAATGTGAGAATGTCAGTCAACCAAAACACTTACTTAGAACCAATACATTATGAAGGTGAATGCGACACTAAATGGATCTTAGTGGCATTGTGGGTCACATCTATTGCTGAGTAATATTGTCTGTCTCTGTGCTGTTTGAAATGATTCATATTCAACTTTCAGTCATGAGGTTTGTTTTCTGTGATTTAATAAAGGGTGGTCCAGTATCCTATAGGATCATCTAATATTAGTAACCTTCGTTGGCCTAAAATGCATGACATTGATGCATAAATTCCTCTGCAGTGGCTGCTTCTTCATCTGCTCTTCAACTATAAACGTTCTGCTTATTCATGATGAGAGAGTCTGTTAAGCTCAGGAAATTGAGGAGGAAGTTCCATGACAGCATTACCATGGTCCACCAGCCTAGTGGTTTCCTTCAAGAGGCACCTCACTGCAGATGAAAGTTAGAGCAGAGGTCCCCACCCAATGATCACATTAGTGCTACCATGCAGCCTCCTGGGATAATTCTACTGCCTCCTTAATATTAAAATACGCAGAGCTGATGTTAATGTGTTTTTTGTATTTCTACTTCTTTTGTCATGGCAGAACAGACAAGCCTCAGACCACTGTGGCAGGAATACTTGCATTCTGTTACTCGCTAAGTAGCACCAGACAAGTCATTTAATGCATAATCTTTTATTTCCTTACATGTAAAATTGGTGAATAAATACCTTAAGTAGAATGTTGTAAGATTAGAGACAAAGAGTATAAAGTTAGTAGTTCAAAATCTGTCATACACAAGGTTGGGTAAATGTAGATTTACAGTGTGAGTACACAAAACAGAGTTTATTCTGGTATTATTTATTAATTATTGTATTTTCCATATAAGTAACTATAAATCTGCTTTTGCCCTACCCCACATATATTGAAATTAAATGGTAGCTTTCAAATCATTGTCTCATGTCTATAGGCACTCTCCAGCTGATTTTATTCTGCTCTTGTGACTTAAGAATTACCTAATCCTTGATGACTCTCAAATTTATATGTCTTTTCATACCTTTCAGGTTTTATTCATATACTAGAGGCCCGGTGCATGAAATTTCTGCACAGGGGTGGGGGTGGGGGGTGGTCAGGGGAGTGTGTGTCCCACAGCCCAGCTGCAGCCTCTCTAATTGGGGACCCTCATGGGCAGTCAGACATCCCTCTCACAATCCAGGCTCCCAAATGCTCGCCTGCCTGCCTGCCTGATTGCCCCTAACCATTTCTGCCTGCCAGCTCGATCACTCCAACTGCCCTCCCCTGCTGGCCTGATCACCCCAACTGCCCTCCCTTGCAAGCCTGGGGCCCCCCAACTACCCTCCCCTGCTGGTCTGGTCACCTCCAACTGCCCTCCCCTGCTGGTCTGGTTGCCCCCAACTGCCCTCCTCTGCATGCCTGGGTCCCCCCCAACTGCCCTCCCCTGCAGGCCTTATTGCCCCCAACTCCCTCCTCTGCTGTCCCAGTCACCCCTAACTGCCCTCTCCTGCAGGCCTGATTGCCCCCAACTTGCATTTTACCTCTTTATTATATAGGAGGAATAGGATGACTCTTTGACATCTCCACTTGCATATCCTACAGGCATCTAAAATTTAATGTCTATAGTAAATTATTCACTTCCAATTGTAAACTATAGCTCCTGGATAATTATTTGGCTGCCACTACAGCAGCATTCTGAGTTGTACAGCAGTCAAGAAAATCTCAGATCCTATGTTTGCTAATTGAACGGAACAATTCATGCTCAGGGGTAGCAGGCAAAATGGGCCTTACTCTGTTGGAATTGTTTTGGAGTTCATTTTTTGGTTCGCCCCACTCCCTCATTCCAGGTTCTCTGACCCCCTAAAGCTACTCTCCTGGCAAATAGCGCTCCAGGTCTCCACCCAGGTATAAGAAATGCTCATTCCACTATGTTTGGAGAGGCCACGCTTTCTGTGAGAGATGAGGGTTTTCAGTCCATTAGAGCTTTGTGCTTCTCTGAAACTTGATCACTTTAAAACTAATAAAAGCAAATATTGGAATTAATGCACAAGGGAATAGAAGTTGAAAACACTAAATAATAATATTCTGGCCTACAAGCTTTCCATTTTAAATGTCTTATAAATATAAGTCCTAGCTTACAAATCAAATTATTGAGAGAAACAGGTGCGCGGATGACACAATTCTAGATTTAATTAATTAAAATGTAACAACTTTTAGTTTTTAAATTATAAAATAGAGGCCCAAAGGATGGCCTCTATGTGATCTCTGTAGTGAATGCTTAGATTATTAAGGAATAGTTAGGAAAAGGGAAAATCAATTAAATTGGATCTTTAAATGATTCCTGAAATTTTCCATTTTTTCCCTGTATATACAGTTTGAAATGGAGAAAGTTACCACAAATAAGTCATTTAGAACTTTGAATAAGTAAAAGTTCTTTGATTTATAAAGTACTTACATTTTTCTAAAATTGATTAGGGCACAACAAGTAAAAAACAAAACTTATATTTCTACTAGGGGCCCGGTGCACAAAAATTTGTGCACTCGGGGTGGAGGGAGTCCCTCAGCCCGGCCTGTGCCCTCTGACAGTCTGGGACCCCTCAGTGGATGTCCTATGATGGCCCCAGTCTGCCAGGCGCCTTCTGTGTGTGTGTGTGTGTGTGTGTGTGTGTGTGTGTGTCGCCACTGGGGACCTGCCCCCAGCCGCATCA